>SJYV01013295.1:259161-289342 GCA_006410875.1 Neotragus pygmaeus | reverse complement strand
TGGAGGGAGTTGGGGGTGGAAGGAGGTGGGGGAAAGAATTGTACTTTCTATTCCTTCCTTGTCTTTGGAAAACCCTGACTCCACGTGTTCAAACTGCCGGTAACAGCTGGAGAAACCAAAGGCTCTTTCAACTCCCTTCCCTTCCTTCCTGCTTCACTGGTTTCCCCAAATGCCACCTTTGGGGGTCTCACAAACATTGCCTTGTTCTTTCTCCTGGCCCCTCTGCTGAAATCTCTCCCACTTTCTGACATAACCAAGTAGTACCTCCTTAGAAATTACACAGATGACCACCTGTTTTCGAGGGAAAAGAGGGTCTGATTCTGTGTTTATGAGAGGCTTGTTTATTAACATGAGTGAGTACAGCAGAGATAATCTCCCATGTGGTTTTCCTATATACCGTACCTTTACATAAAAGTTTTTAAAAGTCCCTTTCATTTTGCAATTCACCTTTGCCACAGGAGTGGTTTCAGTTGTTTACCATCAGGAACTATACCCCCAGAAAAACTGCAGGCGGTGTAAGCTCTAGTGTGAACCGATGAGATGGGTTGCCAGTTGGAGTGGAGTTGTTTATTTGCACATTTAAAAACTTTTTATTGAAGTATAGTTGATTTACAATGTTGTGCTAATTTCTTTTCCATTATGGTTTATCACAGGATATTGAATATAGTTCCCTGTCCTATACAGTAGGTCCTTGTTGTTTATCCATACTTTTTAAAGAGCATGGCAGTTCTCACTAAAAGTTTTTTGGCATCCAGGGACTATTTAATGATCTGGAGATGGAGTGGGTTGGTTATTCAACTCACTGCTTCATTGATCCGTTAGTTTCTGAGTTAATATCATTAGAGGCATTTTTACTCTCTTTTTTGGTGTAGGCTTCCTGAGTAGAATTAGCCTAACAAGAATCTTGCAGTTGGTTAAAGCCCAGGGCAATGGCAGATTTCCATTGTGAAGTGTTCAGCCCACCCTGAGAAGGGTAAGAGTGGGAATGTCCTGACAGGTAACCATTTCTGAGAAAGGATATCCTCTTCCTTATACAAAAAATTGTCCATTTTCAAATATTATTAGAAAGTGTCAGTCCTTCAAAAGTGTTCTAGCTCAGCCTTTCCCCTTGGGAAAGGGGAAAGGTCAGTCCTTGGGTTTGATCAGTACTGCAAGTCAGTGTTTCTAGTGATCTGGCTTAACTGGATGAGCCAATGGCTTTCAGTTGGCAAATATTCATTTCCGAGAACAGAAAAGGAATTACCTTCTGCCTGACCTAAAGTTCTTTACTTCTGTGTGTGTGTGTGTGTGCTCAGTCGATTCAATTGTGTCTGACTCTTTGCAACCCTGTGGACTATAGCCCTCCAGGCTCCTCTGTCCATGGGATTCTCTAGGCAAGAATACTAGAGTGGGTTGCCATTTCCTCTTCTAGGGGATCTTCCGACTCAGGAATCAAACCTGTATCTCCTGCACTGCAGGCAGATTCTTTACTGTCTGAGCCATCAGGAAAGCAGAAGGCCCCATACTTCTGCATTAAAATACTATTTTCTAGTCAGATTTCCAACTTACAACCCATGGAACAAAACAGAAAGTCTATTACATATTTTTCAATCCAACATTCTCCATAAATGGACTCTAGATCCTCCTACTCAAGATATGATATTATGTCTAATAGTACTCAGCATCTAGCATCTATCATATATATCCTGAGATTAATTTCTCATGAATAGGCAGTACACTCTTACAGTCCAAAAATATACAAAACATGTATGTGAATAGCCTTTCTCCATCAGTTCAATTTCTTTCTCATTGTTATTAATTTCTTTCATAGTCCTCCAGAGCTCCCTACTTCATAGAAAAGCAAATAGGAATGGAATTGCTATGAATCCAGAAGGCTACAGTTTACTCCATTTGTATCTGTTCTGCTGATCAGGAGGGCTTGGGGGATGGGGGCAGATCCTTGGAAGCTTTGAAGAACTTAAAGAGGCTCATGTCAAATACAATCTGGTCACGGTGTGAGATGCCTCCTGACTGTAATTTTAAAATATCAGTGAAAGAGTAGACAGGGCACATGCAGAACAAATGATCCCTAAGGCTCCAAACTGTGTTGCTGAATCTAAACAGTAAGGGGAAAGGGAAGGAAGAAAGGAAGAAAAGCAGACAGAAAGAGTGAGGTGATCAAATCTAGAACTGAAAAAAAAGTGGTTTCTCATTTTTTGGTGTGCCCTTCCCCCAGTTAAATTTCAAAGGACTAAATTGTTAGGCATCAAGTAAGTCACAAATACATTTCTCCTACTTTCAGAAAGGTTCTCTCATGTTTTAGTCTGTAGATATTTTGTATGGGTTACAAATGGAGTCGGGTGCGGGGCAGGGGGAGATTGGGAAATGCACACGTATTTTAAAACAACTGAGATAAATTCTGTAGTGTAACAAGTTAGTATATGTAGATTTGATAGACCTCAGGTATTTTGTCCTCTGAAATCTAAGGAGACAAAAATAAAACCAGAGTTGACAGCTCCCTGTACAAAGCAGATGGCATCTCCAGTTACATCAGTTACATTAGGGCAGCTCTCAGGCTCAGGGGTCTTACTGTCCAACAGTGACTGACCCCGACCATTTTCTATCTAGAAGTCAGATGCAGATGGAGAAGAAGACATGCCTTGTAGGAAAAGTGCCATACACAGGGACCCCTGCCAGGGATGGGGCCAGTTCTGCTATCTGGGGTGTTCTGTGACTTCCTGGTACCTGGCCAGAATTGCAGCTGCTAAACTGGCTCAAGCCAACGGTGGAAGCCTCCTCACTATGCTTTCTTCCCTTATCCTTGTCAGTGGGGTTGAAAGATCTTCAGCTTCTTGATGAAATATAGCTATTACTCTATAAGTGTGTGAATGTGCATGTGCGGATGTGTGTGTGTGTGTGTGTGTTCAGGGATGGGGTTATTAAGAATTCACTCTTTCTATTAATGCCAAAAATCTCTCTTCTTTCACTTTGTTGTTCTTAAGGCCCTCTCTCATAGTAATACTAGATGCGATAGTGACAGCAAAAGCTCCCTGCTGGTTCTTTTGTCTGCCTCTGAAGAGATTCTCGCCGTCCCTCTTAGGGACCCACTGCCAGGTTTTCAGCCTTAGTTACTGTGGTTAAGCCACCTTCCGAAGCAGGGGTAGCTTTCAGATCACCCACTGAGTTCAAATGATGTTCTGGTAGGACTAAAGGGCATTGGTAGGTGAAAAGGACCCCAAACCCCTGCCCCCTGCAGTTCATCAGACTGGAAGCCTAAAGCTCACATAACTCTAATTAGTGTGCGCATATGTTGGCTAGCCTCTTAGCCAGTTTTATGAGGTTTCACTGGCAGGGCTTGAATCCGCGGGTCAGATGAGGATTAAGGGTCCTAATGAATCATGTGACCATAAGTGGTCCTGGATGGTGGCTGTGATCAGACCTACCCCTGGTGTTCTCTACCCTGAGGCTCTTCATTCCTGGAAAGGAAGGCTGGTCTGGGAGGAACCAGCCAAAAGGGCATCCGCAGAAGTTTAAAATGTCCTTATCTGTGTCTTGGCACAGAACATTACTAGAATGTGTATGTATCGTCAGTCTTTCGGAAATTCAGAAGAAAAGTTTTGTCTTAACCGTATAGAATTTCAGAGTGGAAGTGGGACTTTGGAGTTCTAACCTCTTTTTCACAGGTGAGAAGACTCAGGCTCAGAGATGCTTCTGGTCCCTGGCCAGCACGAGCCACTAATGAGTGAAACTGGGGGTGGTGGGTTCCTCTCCTCGCCTTACTTGTTTCCAGGGGTCTCCTATTTAAGAGAAATAAGGAGGAGATGGAAAAGTTTTGAAGAAAAAAAAGGAGAGAGATGTGGAGACTGAGGCAGGAAGAAAGGTTGCCAGAGAAGTGATAACCTGGGGGTGGGTTCCTGGAGGCCGGTCTTCATATTTCCTACAAGTCTTTACTGGACTCCACCACAGCTATTGGAGGCTGTTTTAACAGATACTTTGTCCTGTGTGTGTGTGTGTGTGCGCGCGTGCGTGTGTGGTGTTTAAGCCAGTCCAGGAAAACACTGTTCTCTCTTGGGAAGAAGGCATGATGTTTCCAAAAACAAAGCAGTGAGGCAGCTCTCATCAAAAGCGCTGGTGGATCTGGTGACAACACGGACACGCGCTTCGCCTGGAGCCTGGGAGTTGTCAGGCAGCGCGGAGGCCGCGGGGGGAGAGGGGGAGAGCCGCGGGGCCCCACCGTGAGCGCGCCCGGTGGTGCTGCTTCCCTGGCCGGAGAGAGGCGGCGACCGGGGCCAAGGAACAAGCGAGGATTCTTGGCGAATCGCGGAGGGAGGTTGGTGGATCAGAGAAAGGCGAGGTGGCGACGGAGAGAGCGCGGGAGGAGAGACGCGGTCAGGAAGCCTGGCTGCCGGACTCTGCGTGGAGGACTCAGTCCACCGCACGGCGGATGCGGGCCACTGTCCTGGCTGAAGATTCTGCTTGGTTGCCTCTCTGGGTGAAGGCACCACCAGGGTGGCTCTTGGTTTTGCCAAAATTCACGCTTTTAAAAACAAATGTTTTTTCATTCTTTGAGCGTGGATTTCGGTGGGGTCTGAGGCTGAAGATTCTCTGGGGCCTCGGGAGCCATCGGTGGTCTTTCCTTAAGCCTCAGAAACAGAACTGGACAAAAATAAAAATCAGCAAGGAAACTAAACAGCCCCCACAAACCATCCTTCCAGGGCTGGGGAGCTGTATTCTGGCCTCAGTGGTCAGGTTCGAAATAAATGGAGTCCTGGCTTGAATTACACCCTGGGGACAGCATTTTAATGTAAATATAAGATAGCTTGTCACAATCACTTGCGGGCTCCGAAGCACCACTAGAATCTCCGTTTAATTAAAGGGACAGGAGAGGAGAATTACCAGCCACTTAAATCTGAGCCTATTTCTAATACTCCCTCCGCTGCTGCCGACTTTAAAATGTGAAATGACTTTGTAAACGTGCCCACATATCAAATTTTTGAACACAGGTGAAAACTAGAGGAGTAAACCAGGGGGCCAGGGGTTGGGGGAAAAAGAAGAACGGGGAGAAACGCAGGCCTCCAGGCCGAGCCAGGGCGCCAGGCTGCCTCTCCTGCGGCGCCTCGGATCCCCGCGCTACGGCCGGCGCTCGGAGCTGGACCACGAAGGAGGCCATTTCCTCTCTTGGTGGAGGTTTCGACTTCTCTCCTCCCGGCTGAGTTGCCCGCATCTCGCGCTTGTGGCCCACAGCAGGCCCAGAGCTCCAGGTCCGCTAGCCGGGGAGGAAGTGAGCTCACGGGGCAGGCTGGCCCGCGGCGCCGAGAGGCTTGCGGAGCCCGGGGAGGAGCTGCGAACCTGGCTTGCCCGCCGGGGCCGCGCGCTCGGACGCGGTCTCAGTCGCGCACTCGGTTCTTCATGGCTATGGGTGCAGGCGCGCGGGGAGGGACTCGCGAGGCTCAGGCCTTCGGGACAGAACCCAGAGGCTGGGGCCTCGTGAGCACCGGGGTCCAGCAGACACGGCTGCCCCAGCCTCCAGCCGCGCGGGTGCGTCCCCGGCCGAGCTGCGCGCTCCCGCCCCTGCGCGCCCACCTCCCCTTCGCTTGCACGAGCGCCCCTGCAGACGTCCGGTCCTGGGGATCCGATTTACCTTGCGAACGTGGAGTTTTTCTGGGGCCACCGCGGTCACCCACTCGTGAACACGCTCAGTCCTCGCGCTTCAGAAGAATGAGCTACGGATCCTTCTCCCAATCTTTAACAGTCTTCCACCGCCAGCGCCGGCGCCCCACGGCCCCGCTGCCGTCCTCTCTGGAAACGCGGACAGAGCGAGGCAGACTGTCTCGCCCAGCACGAGCCCCCGAAAGCCCCGAGCAAGCCCTACGAGCGTTTCCAGGCTGACAAGGCGTCTGACCATGCAGGGGCACCTGTCCAAACGGGGCCTTAGCACCTCGTCCTCCGGGCCGCGATGCTGCTCCAGCCGAGGTCGCGGAGCGCGTTTGCGTCGGAAGAGCTGGCGACAGTCCGGAACCCAGCTCGGAGCGGGTAGCTCTCCGCCGTGCGGGGAGAACGAGACCCCGGACTTCCTCTAGGCCTTGCTCCAGGGCCCTGCTCTCACCCGAGAAGAAGGTGTGTGGGTGGCACGCAGCGCCGGGCGCGATCCGTGCGTGGCCTGATTCCTGGCGCCTGACAGCGTTTGGGGGAGGCCCAGGAGCTGTGTGTTGGGGGTACGGGATTATGGTCAGACCGCGAGGACCGGTCCGTGTCTGCAGGGCACAGTGGGAAAGCTTGCCGGGTTTGTGTGCAACTGATCTGGAATCTACTGGAGAAATTTACATCAACTAGGACCTAGCCTTTTCGCCTCCATCCCACCTCCTGCAGAAAACACCCGCACACCTCATCTCTACCCAGTGGCTGGATAGGTCGTCCCATAAAATCAGTAAAATCTTGTTTTCCACCTAACCTACCACGTGCTGGTTATCTATTTTAAAACTCCAAGTCTTTCTCTGTGCACTCAGTAGGGAGGTGGTGAAGCCACCTGGTGTCAACCTTGGCAAGTCAGGAGGGAAAAGCACCATCGAGATTTCCTGGGTGTGCTATCAGCTGACCTCCCCCCACCTCCCGAAGTTTCATCCCATTCCCTCTCTGGTCCCTAATCTCTCCTGGCAAGTCCCCTCTGCGGTCCCTGGCCGCCGCAGCGCCTCCTGGCGCAACACACAGGGCAGCCAGACTCCGACTCCACCCTGCAGACCAGGCCTCCACGGAGGGGCCCTGCTACTGGCTTTTGGAAACTCCGTTTTTCCCACAGTATTTCACATTCATATTACTTTTAACACCCTGTTAGGCAGTAATAATACTGAACCTGCTAAATACTTCCATGCACCAAGTCAGCCCTCCCTCAATCACAGCCTTCATGGGCCTTCTCCTGGTGAGGAGATGGCTTTCTCAGCCCGTGGCCTTGTTGGCTTCCTTCTCTCCTGAGATCTATCTTCAGACCCTACAAAGGCGATCCTGGTGGTCGCTGCTGGGTGGGAGCACACAGGTATGGAAGAGGTCTTAGCCCTGGCCTACAAGGGCGGGAGAGGGGATGGTTGTTGCGCGGGGAGGAAATGGATGTGGGGACTGTTTCAGGTTTTGGTAATTATGTGCTGCTAGCTGGGTGATTGTTCAATGAACAAAGCCTTGCTTCACACCAGGAGCAAGACAAGAAGTAAAACCTGGCCTGCGTAGTAAGTCCTACCTTCCCTTCAGGGGCCTGGGGCCCAAGGGGTAGCATCTGGGCACTGAGGGGCCTGGGGTTGGGGTGGGGCTAGAGTCCAAGACCAGGCCCAAGAGCTTCAGAGCAGAGGAGAGGTCAGGCTGGTGAGGAAGCCCGGCTCCCTGCACTGAATCACTCTTTGGCTGTTGCGTGGCTTCTGTGGAGTGGCACTTGCTCCCAGAGGAAGGGCAGAAGGAGCCTTAGAGTCCAGTGACAGTGCCCTGGACCCCACTGGGCACAGTCAACAACGTGGTCCTGGCCCACCCCTATGTCCCAGGCCTGGGTTCCGTGTGTGTGCTGCAAGGTATAGTGAGGGGGCGCCTAAGCAGGACTGAAGCCGTGGTCCTGAGCGTCAGTCTGAAGAGTCCGGGGAAGTTGAGAATGATCCTCTGCTGCTCCTCAGGATCCCACCTCAGTTCTTCCATCCTTCCATCCTCAGTTCTTCTCATTCCTCCAAGGGAAGCTATAATATCTGCTTTAGTGGGGGTGGGAAGGAAATAAGTTCTAAGGAGAGCCCCTTATGTGAAGCAATTTGCAGGCTCCATATTGTTTAATCTTCACCAACTGTAAGAGGAGTATTTCCAAACCCTGTGTGTCTGCAAAGAAGCTGAGTTGCAGAGATGAGGGACATGGCCAGAGCCATGGATCTGTGCCTTCAAACATACTCCAGGCCACCTACTACCGTTCAGTAGTAGGTAGTTCTACTACCTACCTACTACATTCTTCTAAGGGCCAAGTCTCCTGGTGACCTTGACAGGGAGTTGAGCTGCCTTCCATGAGCCTCTAACATGCATTCCTAGAGGCTGATTGAGGTCATGGGAAATTCCGGAGTGGGAACTTGAAGCTTTGGGCACTATACACGTGCTTTTCCACCACTTCCTCCAAAATATCCAGAATAGTGTAAGTTCCCAGACTCTGTTCAACTCGGGAGCCCAGCATCCATCACATATATTCCTCGGTGTCACTTATTGTGCCCCCACCACACCAGCATTGAGACTGAAACTCTAATTCACTGGATTAGTTTCTGCTCTCCCACTAATATCCAACGTGAGCCCAGAGCTCTCCCCTCAAGACTAGGGAGGCCTGGGAAGGGATTCACATGGTTCCTAACTTCCAAGAGCTGCCTCAGTTTTTTTCTCCAATTGTCAGGGCTAGAGTTTAGAGTTGGCCCAGTGAGCAGAAGGGACCACCAACCCCTAAGCTGGGGGAGGAGGACTGAGTGTGGGGCCTTGGAAACTAATGCATCAGGTTTTGGTAGTGAAACCCTGGGAGCCCCACCTCCCAAACATCAGTTATTTGTGTGTGTCCACCTCCAGCGCTTGTTTGGCGGTTGCCTCTTGGGGTCCTGGGCTCCCCTTTCATCCACAGAGGGGTGTTCTGGTGACTCTAGGAAAAAATGCTTTAGATTTTGGATTTGAGACATTGCAGAAGGTATGATGAGCCAGAAGGCAGGGAAGGGGCATGTGCAGGCCTGTGGCAGGAGATGGTTGTGATTTGAGAGTTGCTTAGGGAAGCATTTTTTCCTGTTTCCTTTCCTACAGAGACAATCCCAGCCCAGAGCCCCTCCATCCTCTATTCACTTTCTCCATTCCGTTTTTCTTTACTCTCCTGATGCTGAGCCTGGGAAACAGCATTATGGAGCAGGAGCCCACATCCTTCTTTTCAGGGCAGTTAGCAGCACAGAGGAGTGGTTCCAGGAGGGCATTAAGGACAAATTGTTTTAAAGAGCCCCTGAAGCCATACTCATCCCTGTTAAGCCCTCTTTTCTCTTCCGGCATGAAGAGGAAGTTCTGGAGCAGTTCCTCAATTTCTGCTTCATCTAAGAGCTCTGGACCCTCATTTCCTCTGGAACACTATTCCAAATCTGGAGGCAGCTAAATGAGTGGTCCTTTAACATGACTTTAAAAACCCTATAGGGTACGTGAATTCATTTTACAGTCACGGGGGAGTGGGAAAGAGTGACTATAGTGAGTTCCTAATTGCCAACTAGTAACTAGGAACCCTACGCTGCGATTTTGTTCAGTAAACAGTGATGTATTATTTGACTCTAGTGACTGATAGACAAGTACAAACCAAGTTCAGGAGCCGCAGTGCACACGTCGATTTCTCCTTCGTCATCCTCTGCCATCATTTCCAGCCCTACTTGTGGCGGGTTGGCCACATTCAATTTTAGAAACACCAAATCCAAGCGACTGAACAGAGACTGGGATTAGGTCGCCAGTTTGGGTTGAACTTGGTTTTTCTTCCCCCGACCAGAATGCCCTAACCCGGAAGTGAAATCTCCTCTCCTTCCAGGGACTCAGTCTGGAAACAGTCAAAATCAAGGCATTCGAGACGAAAATGAAAAGGACCAGAAACTGTAGGAAGAGAAAGGAAAGGGGAAGTAATTGTGCACAACATTCGAAGAGCTTTCGGAACTCTGCCCGAGTTACCAACAACCGAAGCTAAAGCTTGTTTGTCTCCACTTGGCTCGGTTTCTCCACACGGTTTCTAGAGCGCAGTTCCCTAGCTCAGTATTTCGGGGTTCTTCGCGTGGGAAGGGCACTTGCCAGCGGGGCTGCTCTCCTTCGGGGCTCTAGTCACCGGCGGTGGTACTGGAGGGGCACCGCGCCCGCCGCCCCAGGGGAGATTCTGGGCTGCTCACCGTTCCGGAATAGTCGGACCAGTGATATTATTACAGTTATTCGTGACCAAGGTGATTTCTTAAGCCAAAACCAAAAAGAAACGGCTCAAAATGAGAACACTAGAGCAGCTGGGCTGTGCGCGCTGGCTGAGTGGGGATGGCGCCGGCGACAAGGCCCCCAGCTGCCGCCTTGGCTCCGTGCCGGCCGACAGGCGCACGACAGTGGGCATCGAGGCGCGCCGGGTGCAAAGGTGCCGGCCTGGAAGGCAGTGGCGTGGAACGACTAGACTAAGACACTCCTGGCTACTTAAGGAGACTTACTGCCTCCAGCTTCCTCCCAGCGGCAGGTTTAAGGGAAGTCTCTCCTTTCCTACGGATGATATACCTCCCGGCAAAGCCTTCAAGGGTTCAGACAGTTTCAGGACTCTTGTAATATTAGGAACGTCGCGATGATCCTGCTTGAGCTCTTGGCCAGCCGCTGAGTGGCAAGCGCCTTAATGCATTTCCAGGCCTGGCTTCTGGACTTGATTTGAGCCAGCATCTTGGCCTCGCAAAGTTTGTTTTTGCGTTTGAAAAACTGGGCCCTATGCCCAATAAGGGTTTGAAAGTGCCGCTTCTAGCCCTGGTGAGCCTTATCGCTGTGTATTTGTCTTTGGGGAAATCCCCGTCGTTTTTGTTTTTTTTTTCCCCCTAGAAACTCGGGATGTAATGGAACTCCCNCATTTCCAGGCCTGGCTTCTGGACTTGATTTGAGCCAGCATCTTGGCCTCGCAAAGTTTGTTTTTGCGTTTGAAAAACTGGGCCCTATGCCCAATAAGGGTTTGAAAGTGCCGCTTCTAGCCCTGGTGAGCCTTATCGCTGTGTATTTGTCTTTGGGGAAATCCCCGTCGTTTTTGTTTTTTTTTTCCCCCTAGAAACTCGGGATGTAATGGAACTCCCATCCCCTCTTTCCATGAAATGTGGCTTCCTAGGCGACCTCCTGCCCCCCCTGACCGCCGATTCTGGGGTCCCCAAGTCCCTTTGGTCACATAATCGATTTACTCCTAAATTTGCATTCTCCCACCCAGTGGGCGAGACCTGACCTTTGCATTCTTGCGACCGTGTTCCAGTCTTTTCTATTATTACCCTCTCGCTGCACGTCTCAGAAGCCAACATTAGACGGCCCTACATTAGACGGTCCAAGAGGACCAGAACCTGCGCAAAAACCCAGACTCCTAATGCCAGTGCAGCAAGGTCTCCTATTCACCTGCCAAACGCGCCAGGCCCCACAAGCATGACGAGGGGGCTTGGGAGTGGAAATGATGCAGTGGCCACCTGGCCACAGGGACCAACGGGGATAGCAGCTGGCCTGTGGAAGAACCCAGGGATTTGGGTCGTAAGGAGCCGCCTGGGCTTGTGGTCCTTAGCCCCTCCCCCTGCCTTCACCCACGCAGAGAAGGGTTCAAGATTGGCAGGTACTGGGACCCTCTCACCTCGTGCTGCTTCCGAGGGAATCCTGCATTTCGCGTCAGGCTCTTTTTAAATTTTTTTCACTAAGGAAAGTTAAACATCTTGCATATATTTCCACAATGGTCAGGCCCTAATTACGCCCAGGAGGGCGCTGGGACCATGGAAGACACTTGCACTTGTACATAAAAAGAAAAAAATAGTTTAGTTTGGACCGCTGTGGAGTGTACAGAACCGACAGGTTGGCCACTAGAACGGGGGCACCTGAATCCATTCCAAAAAGGGAGCCTCTGTGTCACCTTGCAGTTGAGAGCTCGAGAGACAATAGGTCAGTGAGATGGAGCTGCCTCTCTTGGACTTCTTCCTGGGTCCATATTTGGCCCGCATCACATTCAACTGGGACCTAGTAAAAATCGCTTAAGTTTGCAGACTTGGAAAGAGAGGAAGGTTGCCAGGCAACAGAATTGCGGAAACATCCTCTCGGTCACGTGAGATTTACTGCAGATCAGGAAGTTATCTAACTGCCAAAAATCTTCAGACTCCAGAACTCCAAATGTTGACTGTTTCTCACACCTCACCACCAGGGTCTGGGGTCTGCTTCCTTGGGGGTTATCCAGATTGCTTATTCCTTTTCGGCTTCAATCTACCCCCACCTGCCCGATTGCATTTGGAGATGATTTCCTTTTCTCCATTCCGGAGACCATGTGGCTCCCATACTTACCTGGGCTGGCTCTTCCCCCACCCACCCTCAGTAAGGGGAATTCCAGATCTCTTGAGGAGGGAAAGCAGGGTTGAGGAAGGGTCAGAAAAAGGAAGTGGAGCCCAAGTCCAGGCATGAAATATTATATTCTTCTCCGGTGTCTTTGATTCATTCCAGAAAAAAAGTGCATCAGAAGAAGTAATTTTAATGTGCCCCCTCCCTTTTTTCTACTAACGCACTAATACCCAGTTCTGAGCCAGGTTCATGGGCAGAAAAGTGGCCTTCTGTGGCCTTGGATCCCTGAAAGAGCTGGTAAAGATCTAAGCATACAGTAGGAGCTGGAACAATAGATCATGGTTGACAGACGGATGCTCCGAAGGAAAAGGAGCAATTATTTGAGAGCAACTGTATTTTATTTATTTATTTATTTATTTTTAAATTTAACTTTACAATACTCTATTGGGTTTGCCATACATCGACATGAATCCACCACAGGTACACACAAGCTCCCAATCCCGAATCTAAGGTGGGCGTGTGTGTAGCCTGTGACTATCCAGTTAATTTCAAGCTCGTAAACGAGATCACCTCAGGTAGGTCAGCTCCTACTTTCAACACAGTGCCCAAACACAAGGGGGCCCACTCCAGCTGACCCACGGAACGGACAGGGCATCAGTGTAATTTCTGCTGACAGTGCACCTCTCCTGACCCGGGAGTCTCTAGGCGACCTGAGCCCGCCCGCCCGAGTTCACCCTCAAGCTAGATAGATTCACCCCATACAACCAAGACCTTCCTGGAAGCCAAAGTGCAAAAGGCTGTGCCTCGTGTGCCTGGTGAAATTCACCCTGACTAATGGGGCACTTGGGCCGTGCTTGAGTACCTGCGACAACAGGTGGGGCAGGGATGCTGCAGCAACGCCCTGGTCTTCTACTTCGGATCCCCCTTCTTGAGCAGACGCTAACGTGCTTGAGAACTGGGACTTGATCATGACTAACTGGAGAGGCTATAGTGTCACCCACCTGGATGTTACCGTCAGCTAAGGTAGTTTACTGCTCTCTTTTGGCTCTAACCTTCGACTTGAGTATTTGTAATTAACCACAGGCGCCTACACAGTCCCTGTGGCGCGCACCCGGAAGTACTTGCAGAGACCCGGAAGTGGTGGGAGCTCTGATGCTGCTGCTCTTGCTGGCCAGCCCTCTCCAGCTTCACCCACTAGCAAGGAGCTGGGATTATCGAAGGCTTGCGCGCCTGAGTCACTTCCAGGACTTCTCTGCCTCTGGGTTGCGCCTGGCCCTCCCTATTGCCAGGAAGAGCCCTAGTGGATTTAGGGCAGGCAATGGCACCCCACTCCAGTACTCTTGCCTGGAAAATCCCATGGACTGAGGAGCCTGGTAGGCTGCAGTCCATGGGGTCGCTAGAAGTCAGACACGACTGAGCAACTTCACTTTCACTTTTCACTTTCATACATTGGAGAAGGAAATGGTAACCCACTCCAGTGTTTCTGCCTGGAGAATCCCAGGGACAGGGGAGCCTGGTGGGCTGCTGTCTTTGGGGTCGCAGAGTCGGACACGACTGAAGTGACTTAGCAGAAGCAGAAAGTTACTGCACAGGTTGAGGGAGGCAAAGGGAAGGAGGTCTTGATAGTGGGCACATGAGGGCCCATTTGGTAACTCCTAACTGGATGTTAGGAGTTAGATGACTGGGTGACTCCTAACTCCTAACTGCTATCGGTAGAACACTTCGGGTCCAGCCTGGCTGGTGTCCACGACGGGAGAGCCCGGGGACGAGGGTGTCGGGGCAGCGCCTCCATCCACGTGGCCGACCTGCTGGGGGCCTGTGGCCCGGCCTTGCCGTTTCCCTGTTTGTGGGTTCAGGCGCAGTTGGAGAAAGAATAATGTCTCTACTTTCAGGAAAAACATCAAAGACCGGGTCTGCGCAATATGGAACACATATGGAAGGGCTCGGAAGGCCGGGCCTGCCAAAACGTTTCGCAGGATTTTCCTCCTCCCTCACTTTTTTTTTTTTTTTTTTGGTCCATCCCTGCCCCACCCCCACTCTAGTCTACTTTTTTTTTTCCCCTCCCCCAAATGGGAGGGAGCCACCGGCTTGGGTTCCCCGGGAGTTGGGCTTTCGCTTGAGGTGGCTGGGGAAGATCCACAAGGACTTTGGGAAGGTGACTTTCACCCACAAGGGACTGTAGGGACTGCAGAGCCATGACTCCGCCAGGGACGAGAGCAGAAGTGTCAGGTCGCTTTTAGCTTTTTACCTGGTAAAAGCAGGGGAGTTTCCTGCTGGTAAGCACTCCCTTAATGTTAAGTTACACCAGCTGAATCCCAGGCCTGCCTTAGCATGGCTCCTGAGATAAGGGCAATTCAAAACTTAACGAGTATTGAAGCGAAGGTCGGGCAGGAGCCTGCACACCTGGCTCCAGTTTACTTTTTCACTTCGGTCTAAAGATTTGGGGCTTCCTAGGTGGCTCAGTCGGAGAAGGCAATGGCACCCCACTTCAGTACTCTTGCTTGGAAAATCCCATGGACGGAGGAGCCTGGTAGGCTGCAGTCCATGGGGTCGGGAAGAGTCGGACACAACTGAACGACTTCACTTTCATTTTCATGCACTGAAGAAGGAAATGGCAACCCACTCCAGTGTTCTTGCCTGGAGAATCCCAGGGACGGGGGAGCCTGGTGGGCTGCCGTCTATGGGGTCGCACAGAGTCCGACAGGACTGAAGCGAATTAGCAGCAGCAGCAGGCAGCTCAGTGGTAAAGAATCCACCTCCAATGCAGGAGACGTGAGTTTGATCCCTGGGAAGTGAAGATCCTCTGGAGAAAGAAATGACAACCCACTCCAGATTCTTGCCTGGAAAATCCCACAGGCAGAGGTGCCTGGCAGGCTGCATGCAGTCCATGGGGTCACGAAAGAATCACACACTACTTAAGGACTAAACAACAACAAACAAGATTTATTTAACAGATGCAAAGCTCCTCTTCCTCAACAGCTATTTTAACATTATTATTACTACTGGATAATAGTAACTATCACAGTTTTTTCAGTTACCTTGCTGAGAGAGGCATGGGACAGTTGGCCCAAAGTTCAGGCAGTTTGCTTCAGGAATTTCTCAAGATAAAAATCTCAGCATGTAAGGAGTCATTAAAATGATCTAGTTTCGGCTTCTGAATTTCCCTGAAAATGAATTGAGACCTAACAAGATAGCTACTTGCCCAGGGCACATACTAGGGTGGAACTGGGGAACATGCCCTCTTTGAGCTAACTGCCCCTCGGTTGAAGGACAAGCTGGATAATTTCTTCTTTCTTCGCTACTTCCCATTAAATGGATTCCTGTGATCACCTCTGGAAAGTGTTCTCAGGCTATTCCTCAGCAAATTTACATGTAGGGTTGGTATTAAAGGCAGGGGTAAATTCTTGGGGGCTCCCATTTAAAAGCAGATCCATGCTGTCCCCAGTACGTGCAGCTTTTTCTAATGCATTATTGATGATGGTGGGGAAGGAAACATGCCACACATGGAGCATTAAACAGGAATCTCACCGAATCTTCCAGTACCTGGTGACTTATAATTTGCCCACACCTGGACCAGTGGGCAAATTATCTGACAAGTAGTTAGAAAATCTGGACTTTCCACCGGGCTTTGCCGTCAACCTGCTGCATGTCTGGACCAGTCAGTTTCTCTGGAGCTATTTGCACATGCTTTTAATTTTTATTATATCCACATATTTTAATCTGTATTTACTTATATGTGTGTGCTATATATTTGTGTATATACATATGCATATATGTATGTCATTCATTAAAAAAATTTTTTAACTGGAGTATAATTGCTTTACAATGTGTTTCTGCTGTGCAACAATGCATATTTCATTTTTAATCTTGGTAATCTGTTGATTCATAAATCATTTGTTTTTAATGTTGTCTGATGCTATTGTGTGTATCAACATACAGTGAGTCCCTTATTCATAAGCAGATGGAGAAGCAGCAGAACCAGATATGCTGCTGCTGCTAAGTCGCTTCAGTTGTGTCTGACTCTGTGTGACCCCATAAAGGGCAGACCACCAGGCTCCCCCATTCCTGGGATTCTCCAGGCAAGAACCCTGGAGTGGGTTGCCATTTCCTTCTCCAATGCATGAAAGTGAAAAGTGAAAGTGAAGTCTCTCAGTTGTGTCCAACTCTCAGCGACCCCATGGACTACAGCCTACCAGGCTCCTCCATCCATGGGATTTTCCAGGCAAGAGTATTGGAGTGGGGTGCCATTGCCTTCTCTTAAACCAACTATAGCACCCTGCTTATTCTTGTATTAAGTATGCAATGAGTGTTAAAGTTGCAAAGTGCTTTAGTGTTGCTTCTGTCCTCTTCTTGCAGATGCGCATAGGAGCCCAGAGAGCTGACTTCTCCAGGTTGCACAGCTGGAGAGCCCAGGATTGCTTCTTGCTCTGTGCCACATTCCTCTGTGAAAATTTTTACAAAGACAGGTCTCTAGGAGCCAACCATCTGCACTCCTCACCCCATTTTCTCATTCAGAACAGCAATACCTGAACCAGAATATAATAGTCTTGGGTTCAGGGGTTCAACATTAAAGCAAAACTCAAAGTCAGCACCTTGTCACTTGTGCTGTGTTCTTTTAAAGATACCAACTCTGTTGTGTGAATTTTGAGCCCACAAGGACCTTTGGGACAAGGTTATCGTTTCTCTAAAGAGGATACAGTGACAAGTCTCAGTTGTTTTAAAGTGTTGAACTCAGTGTAAGAGACTTAGAAATTCATGATCAAATAAAGAAGCAACATAATAGTTAACAAATTTGTAAAGTAAAGTCAATGTTAAGAAGTGATCCTTCTCCCTCACACAACAGACGCCCAGATTATCAACAGTAGGGGCAGGTGGAAGAGCTAACAAAAGGAGTTATTCACTATTAATGATAAGATGGTAAAGCTGCTCTTGCTTGGTTTAGGGAAGCACCTTCTTGATGTGAGATATGATGTGGGGAACTGTCTGCCCTGTTAGAAATTAAGTCTGGGCACTTTCTCCTGTTTCGATTGACCTTGATGAGTCTGGCTGGAAACCAGGGGTAGTAGTGCAACAAGCAGTTTCTCTGCACTGAAGCTGTCTCTGCCTCTGCCACCTGCAGGCTGGGAGACCTTGACAACTTAGAAGCTAAAAGAACCGCACACAGCACTAGGGCTGCGCGGTGTCCCTCAGCAAAAACCTTACATCTGTGGGGATGGACTTCCAGCCCAGACAACGACTCCTGGCTGTGTCCTGGAGCAAATATACTCACCTTCCATGTTTGAGTCTGGCTGATTAGGTAAGGTGTTCATTGCAACTCTAGCTAGAGCTCTCCAGCCCCTCTTCTTGTAAACCTCATCCTCAGGGTCCTGTTCTATAACTTCTTCTCTGCTAATATGAAAATCTCTCCCTGGGCAATAGTATCCCTGAGGTTGTTATAAGAACTAACTGAGAAAATCTAATAGTAAGTACTAGATGCATGTTAGCAGTTATTATCATCACTGGTATTATTTTTAGCCATTCTATGGTCACAGATGATGTTGATGGCAGATTTTTCTACAATTCAAGCCTTTTCTAGGAGCGCTAGACCTGAATATCCAACCCCGTACAGGAAAGTATTTCCATATCCTAAGTAGATATACTTAGATTTTTAAAATTCACCATTCTCAAAATGGAATATAGTTGTAGTCCCTGTTGCAACTCATTGTCTGGTCTAGTCTCTGTGAATGGCACTGATAACAGTCAGGGGCTAGGCCAGTAACCTGGCAACCATTGCCAGTCCCTCCTATTATCTTTCAAATCGGCTTTCTTCGCCTGCCCCCACCTCCTGCCTTAGTAATGACAGGTACTGACCGCGCCTGCATCATTCCATCATTTCTTCTCCCACCAGTGTGCGCTTCAGTTTGTCCTGGAAGCAGCCAGAGTCGTCATCATATAATGTAATGTGATCATATCATTTCCCGACTGTAAATCTTTCGTTCACTTTCCACAAACTTTCAGGAAAATGTAAACGTGAGCATGTGACACTCCTTACATAACATCTGTTTTCTCGCCACTTTCCCTTCTCACACGGAAGCCTGGCTCTGCTGACCCGCGATGGACACCAGCGGTTTTCTGCCTCCGTGTCTCCGCACGTGCTGTCTCCCTCCCCTGTACACACCTCCTTCCTCCCCCACAAGGTAGAAGGATGTCATTCTGTTGGTCCTTCAGGATTCAGCCTGGGTGTCTTCTCTTTTAGGAAGTCTTCACTAAGCCTCAGGCTGATTACGGAGTTTATATTCTACAGGATTGTAATTTCTCTCTCTTCCACTAAGTGAGTTCCCAAGGGCAGTAGAACAAGTCTTTAATCTTAATGGCCACGGTGCTTTACTGGTGTATGGAAGGTGTCCATCACATATTTGCTGAATATGAGAATGGCCTGGAACTAGAATAAATATATTTGGTTTTATAGCTGCTTTTATTCTGATTCAAAGCCATTCTCACTTTCAGTAAATATGTGATAGACACCAACACTTTTTCCAAGCTGTAGGTTTTTCACCTGTAAAATGGGGACTAATGATGCCCCCTAATGTTGTGAGGATTAATGAAAAGTGAATGTAAAATCTGCTATAAAGTGTATAGCACGGCACCTGAGTTATTATAATAAATGCAAACCCACATTTCCATACATGCACGTAATGTGTGCGTTTATATGCATTCATGTGTCTGTTGGTGCACCTGCATGCTTACTTGGAAAAACAGCTTCCAAAACCTTCACTGCTCTTGATCCCCCCTGAACAGATCTGCTGAAATAGGTGGGTAGATAGTTTGGATAAGGAGCCCAGGGTTAATAGCAGTGCCGTCCAGTTAGCAGTCCTATGAATTCATCACATCCACACACACAGATGCAAACAGTGCACATTTACAGGGCACTGAACAGGCATTAGAATCCACTACAGCTTTTATTATGGCTGTTACTGCTTTTTCTACTAAAGCCTTTATGTTGAAAGCACTCCCCAGCAGGGCTTTTATTTTCACATCAGTTACTGAACGCGTGGTTTTACCAGTTTGCATGCAAAGGGGTCCCTTCAACAGCCCTCCCCTTTTCCAGTGCTCAGCTGGGTGGTTAGCAGAGCCTGTCGTCTTTCCGTTCCCAGAGGTCGATGGAAGGAAGTTTGGAGGAAGTTTGGAGGAAGTTTGTGCAGAATAGGTAATCGGTAAAATCCGCCAGAACCCATGAAGGCGTAAATCGATCGGTGCTTGTTTATAACGCTTTGAGTTGCCACCATTATGTCTGTGCTTCGGGCCTGCCCTAATTGTGGAATCTGCTCTTCTAACGTCAGTAGCGGGGGAAATTCTTGGTCTTTCATTTCCCAGGAGGGTAATTGCCTCTCCTTCCGCAGCGCTGGTTGCCAGCTGCCCGGTTGCCCCGGGGCTTTGAAGTAGGAGGCGCTCCGGGGCGTCTTGCCTCCTTGGTGCCCGCAGCCCCTCGCCCACCTCCTCGACCTCCTGCCTCCCGTTCTGCTCTGAAAAGCCAGGTGGCGCCAGCCCGCAAGCCCTGTCGGAGTGGAGGGCGCGGAGTTGGAAGGAAGGCAGGCCGGGCTGGCGCTCCCTCCCCTGCGCACCCCTGGAGGGATACGAGGTGTCCTGTGTGCCACATGCAGCTTGGGGAATGGAAGTAATTTAAGCCGTGAGGTTTCTGGCTTTTCACGGTGTTTTCAGTGGGTTTTGATTTGGGGAAGGAGGGCGAGGAGTGGGGCAGGCCTGTTCCAATCTCGCAGCATCCTGTGTCCGCCTGTCTGTGCTGCAGATGACGCGCGCACGCGCGGGCAGGGTCGGAGACCTGGTGTCCTGAGCCAGGCATAACTGTGCTGAGTGACAGAGCCCTGAAGACAGGTCCTAAAGAGGCAGACCCAACCCAGCTGTGAAAGGAGGGCTTTGAGCTTCCCTCACAGGACAGCTGAGGGTCTGACTCTATTAGGGAAGGCACACGTTTCAACTTTCAAACCCCATTCTTTATCCTTGAAGTGTTTCCAGTCTTTGAGCTACTGTCATTTTAACAGGGAGAAGAGAGAAACTCCATTATGTGATTATAATAGATTTACTTGATTTAAACCAAACTTCATTGAACAGAAATGTTTGTTGAAACTTAGAAAATAACCACTTATCTGCTAATGAGAATTTAGCCATCTACACGTGCTGCTGTTTCAAATCATCACCAAATTTTAAGTTAAGATGAATCCAGTAAAAGTAATTTTTTGGTATTTATTGGAAAGCTAGGAACACAGAGTTGGTACTATGGCCTGTAGCAATTTTAGAACTTTAATAGAAATGACAGTAACACATATGCAAACACATAGAGCTCTCAGCAATGGGGGTCATGATGACAGTGTGCTACTAATGCTGCCTTTTCTGTGATGCTGGTGGTGTGTTTGTTACAATGTGGACTTCAGAACAGTGTTTTTCATACTGCAGGTTGCTATCCATTAGTAACTCATGAAATTAGTAATGTGCAATTTGATTGGCAGTTTTAAAGTGGCATAGAAAAGAAGTTTTCCCCATGTGTGTATATACATGTATACTGAGTCACAATGCAAAATATACTTCTTGTCGTGGATTACATTAAAAAGTGAGAGTGAGAGTGGTAGAGAAATCCAACAGGGGCCCCATCAGTGTTATGCTCCTGGAGTTTGGGGTGCAAGGTTGGGGCTCCTGCTGCCCTGTGGTGAGCTAGAGGGTATGTGCCCTCCTGCAGACCTGACACTGAGCATGATCCTCAGAGAAAATGAGATCGGGAGATGAGGATTCAGTTTTTCAAATCTCAGCACTGTGAGTTTTTTCCTGGTTATAAAAGTAATACATGATAAGAGATCATGTCAGACCTCAGGCCCCAGGAAAAAGATTGGAATGGAAGAGTGAGATGGAGCCCCAGGCCTCAAGGGGAAGGTGGCAATGGGAAGATGGGGATATAGCAGAAGCCTGTTTATTCAGTCTGGGTGTGGAGGGGAGGGCGGCGAGAGCCAGACATTGGAAAGGGAAGTCTTCATCTTTGCTTATCTTAGCAGGGGAAGGTAGAAAGAATAGTCTTAAACCAATTCTTAAACTAATTCCCAAGCTCGGGAACCGACCCTGGGGATGAGGAATGTTTCTGTCCCTCATCTTCCTCTCTGCGTCTAAAAGGAGCAGATGCTTCAGGACCCTGATTAAACCGTATGTACTAGAGGGCAGGTCTTGTGTGTTAAGAGTCAATCTCCTGTTTCCTGGTATAGGAGCCTGCCCTTATGACACCAGGCATATCAACCAAGGTTCTCTTTTTCCACTCCAGATACTTGGATTGGTTATCTAAGCCAGACATAGATTGGATGTGGCCTTCCTTCTCTGTCTTCCCTGCATTCATGCTGATCATGACTTTAACCCTATCTCATGTGGTCAGCCAGAGGGAAAGGGGACATAGGCTTAGACTTTGGGGTAATAGACCTAGTCCAGGCTCTATCTGAGCCTGACCGGGACCTCTGCTGAAGTATATGCTGTGTTCACCACTAGTAATCTAGTGGGCCTTGTTTCCACTTTCTATTGCTCCAGAAATGCCTAATTTCCAACTGCAGGGGTTCTCAAACTTCAGGATGCAGCAGAATCAGCTGGAGGGCATTTTTAGGCTACAGATTACTCTGCTCCACTCCCGCTTTGATGCACCAGGCCTGGGGTGCATTTCTAACAAGTTGCCAAGTGAAGCTGATGCTGCTGGCCCAGGACCAGACCTTGAGAACCAGTAGTCTGTAGACTTGGGAAGGAGATTGGGGGAGAAGGTGACTGGCAGGGCAAGATGAAAGCCCTCCTGAGATCTTGTCCTTAATACCACCTTAATTCCATGAACCCTGCTCCCCACTACCCTAAACCAGTCCCCTAACACTCAAGGCTGCTGGGGGGATCAGATCTGGAGGAGAGCGACTCAGTAACACTGGCTCTGAGTGGTGTATCTGGGACTCTCCATCTTGAGGGAACTCCAGAGGGTTCCAGGCATCTTCCTCTTGGCAGGCCACTAAGGATGTGGATGACTGTCCCTGGAGGAGAGCCCTGCCCGTGCCTGTGGTACTCCTTGTGCTGGGGACCCAGGGTACATAGACTAGAATTCCCAGGACATCTGCAGCAAGAGGTAGGATGCAGGGCAAGTTCTGATAATGAAATGCAGTCACATCGCATTTGAAAGGCAGACAAGAGGAAGCTACTTGTCTTTCCTCAGCTGTGGGGGTGCCTAGGAGGGCTCTGGAAGGTGGGCGTTTGGGCAGTGGCCCCATCCAATTGCCAACTGCTTGTACCCCAGCCTAGAGGGTGTGGGGGCTCTCGTGGGGGCTGTTCCTCCAGCCCTTCCATGTCTACGCTGCTGAAGAGACTGTATTTTCAATTTCCAGCCTGAGGCCAAACAACTAGTTACTTGAGCAAGTTGGCCTGGCTCAGTATGAACTGGTTGCTAGATGGATGATGAGGATCCCAGCCACAGGGAGGCCACTTCCTCTGTCCTCCTTGCTGCCTAAGCCCCACCCTAACACCCTGAACCTGCAGATAGTATTCTGGAGCTGATTCTCTGGCTCAGCAATTCTTCCTGAGCACAGGCAAGACTGAATCTGTCACTTACTAATTTTTTCCAGAAGGACTTGGTTGCTCTGCTACCGTCCCACTGCTCTTGGGCACAGTGCCCCTCCCTGCAGGGGGAGACCTCCCCACTGTGCCATGCTCTGGTGTGACCCTGTGAACTGGCTCTTGCCAGTGAAGTGGGAGTGGAACTGACTGCCCTTGGTCTTTAGTCCCTCTGACTGCAGGTCAACCATGATGCAGATAGAGGCAGCTCCCCAGCCAGGGCCCCAAAATGATGATGACACTGTAGGAACCCAGGAGGGACATGGTGCTAACACTCTCAAAAAATATTAATTCTCTAGTAGTTAATTGAGTTCTGTGAAGTAGTTGGGATTTTAGAGGCCTCAAAGGTTGTACCTCTTACCCCAGCTAAGGTTTGGTCCAAAAGAGCCAGGGGTTCTTCCAGATGCACCAATGGGCTAGGTCAGGAAAGGGTGCAGGGAGTTACTCCAAAGGCAGTCCTGTTACCTGAAAATTTTAGGGTGGGAAATAGAGGTTTCCAAAGGGATTTCATTACTGCAGAATTATATCACTCTCAGTATCTGAAAAGATTCGCCAGAAATAGAAATATAAAGAGAGGCTACAAACGCGTTAATTCTTGTCTCATTTTCATTCTTGCATATTTGAAGGCCTAGGGAGACCATTCAAGTGACGGATCAAGGCATTAAATAAAATTTTAAGCAACAGTAATCCTATCCAATAGAGTTTCAGCTCCTTACTAGGTGAACTGTGGCCGGAACATTAACAGGGTGGACTCTCTGCCAAGACATCCCTGGCTCCTCGTTAACTGAGGTCTGTGGCTCCCAGAACAGTGCTCTGCCCTGGCTGCCGAGCCTCGGGAAACTGGGTTGTTTTGAAACCCACTGCTCTTAATGAAGCAGTTCCTGGCCTTGAAATGTGCGGAAAAATATCTAAAAGTGCAACGAAAAACTGGTCTGTTGAAAAGCTAATGACCTTTCCAGGGTTGATTTTTAAATAATAGATTTGTTTTATTTGACACTTTGGTAAATGATTTAATAAAACATAACAAGGTCAGAGAAATTGCTCAGTGCATTTCATGTCCTAAAGCTTGGAATATCTGAACCCTGTGCTCGCAAACAAGCATCATTATTAGTGAAAATTTTGTTGTAAAATTTTGCATGGACTGTTTTGGAGTGTCAGACTTCTAGGCGCTATCACAGAGTTGGCAAGGTTCAAGAGATCTTTTTTTACTGACTTAATAACATTTTTCTTTATTGTCTCCATAATCACCTGCTTTATGAACTGTGGCTAGAGCAGATGTTGCAACTGGTAATTTTCTTAGAACCCAGATGCATTTATATTTTTCCATCTTTTGATTTTCATCATTTCTGGGAATTGTTAGTAGATGGAAAAAAAGAGAATACATTATAAACAATTCAAAACACTAAAAACAAAATTCCTTGGACCTTTTACAGATACCACACATGCAAATAAATGTGGCTTTGCATTCCAATGACATTTGAGTGGGGATTACATTTTCCTCATTAACCTCTTTCTTAACCAAACAGTATTGTTTTTCAAGTCTGTTTTATTGAAATCAAGTTTGACATTTTAAATTAATTCACATTGACTCAGTTCAAGTGAAGAGGCAGAATGTCTTCTTTTGATCCCAGTCATTTGTGCAGTCCTGGTTGAACTGTGCAAAGTAGGAATGCCTCCTGGTTTAGGGTGAAATTGGGAGGTTGATTGTATTGCTTGCAAAACCAAAACATTAGGGTACTAAGTATGTTTTTTTCCCATCCTACTAAGGAGAGAGGTAGGAAAAGCAATCATGGATGCACACCTCAAATCTGAGGTGCTAATTTTCTGAAAGTGAAAGTGTTAGTTGCTTAGTCATGTCTGACTCTTTTTGACCCCATGGACTGTAGCCTACCAGGCTCCTCTCTCCATGGAATTCTCCAGGCAAGAATACTGGATTGGGGTGCCATTTTCACCTTCAGGGGATTTTCCCAACCCAGGGATTGAACCCAGGTCTCCTGCATTGCAGGCAGATTCTTTATCATCTGAGCCACTGATGGCAAGCTATTTGTAAGAAGAATATACTTACTTCTAATTGAAGAAGCACACAATCTGTCTTCCTTTGCTCATAACCAGTGATTTCTCTGCTAATAAGTGGACTTAATTTGAAGCAGTGGGAGTCTTCTCTTTTCTCCAGAAAAAGTCAACAGAGTTGTTTAGAAAGACTTCACAATTTTGGTAGGAACAGAAATCTAACAAGGTTTTACTTAAACTTGTATAAACACCTAGGCATGTATCTGCAATTCTTGCTCTGTCACAGAACAAAGGTATACATCATTTTCAGTGTTGATATCTGGCAGTAGATGGTGAAATATTTTGGAGCAGGAAATCACAACCCACTCCAGTACTCTTTGCCTGGAAAATTCCATGGACAGAGGAGACTGGTAGGCTACGGTTCATGAGGTCACAAAGAGTTGGATGCAACTGAGTGAGCATGCACACACGGTGAAATATTTGTGGGTATTTAGGTATTCTGAGTAAAATGAGAGAGGTTAAAATAAGGCCGGGTCTGAGTTACACGCACCAATTTTAGGAAACCTTGTAGCAGTTGTCTTTGCTCCGCTGTTTGTACTCTCTTGTTTTGTCAGGGTTTCTTTTTCATTCCTCCATCTTCTCGTGCATTGCTTTTAGCTCCTATAATCCTAGCTCAAGATGGCATGAGTTAGAGTTGGAAAGAGAAGCAACACTAGTTTTCTTAGTGTCCACAGTTTCAGAACACACCCTTTCATGCTATTTGACACCGTTTTGTACGTGTGTGCTTTCTTTAGTGGAAAATGCATTATTGAGAGTTTGTCAGATGATACCGTATTGCAAAATGTTTGCAAAACTGAATTGTTGACAAAATGCATGTGATTCTGAAAGGGCCTGCTTGATTGAAAGCAGTTGCAGTATTTCAGCAAGAAAATACTGCTCATTCTTTTCTGCTGTTTTTCTCTTTTGGATTTTACAAAGCATACCCCTGGACTTCTGCTGTCCGCAGACAGCAGTTTCTACACTGGTAACTTAGAACAGATTAGAGCTAAGGTTTCAAAACTCTCTATGCCTTCTACTCCTGGAGTGAGCATTCAGGAGAATCGCTCTCCTATGATCAACTCTGGAATCAATCTCCTATGACCAAGTCACAGGAAGCTGAATTCCGCTGCATGCCCGCAGTGTCTCACACCACCTACTGAGTGGTGTAATCATGAGAGGGTAGTCCTAGTATGTGCTTTGGTCATCATGATACAACTGTGCCCTCAGTAGGTCCCTTGAGAAGATGTTCATTCAGAACTGATTTGCTGTTCACGCCTTAGCACCCAACTTGGCTGACTATGTCTGTGAATGAAACTAGAATAAGTTCTGCCACTAATTATAATACAAACAAGGCAATTCCAGTATGAAAGCACAATAGCCTCGTGAAAAATTGCATTTGCATACTTGGGGATAATTGGGATGTTTAAAAAAAATTTTATGCCCAAAAAAGTAGTGTATGTGATATATGGTGAGAGAGAATTCTTCAAAAATATAATGTATTTTACATCTCAGTTATCTTTTGGCTAACACAGAGTTAGCATCCTGAAAATCGACCAAAGAAGGAGAAAAAATATTGCTATATTTTTTCATTTTCAATACACTTTCTTTGTCAAATTACTCTCTTAATTAATAAGGAAAACCATCCACAGCAATGTAGTTCATCTTTATTTGGAATTTCAGAAAAGTTACTGTCCCCAACTGTCTTCTGAACTTTTCAAAGAACTTTTTTGTTGAGCTTCATCTTGTTTAAAGATGTTAGAGCTGCATTGAAATTAATGTCAACAATCAGAAAGTAATATCACAGTTCTGGTTGTCATTATCCTGTATAGACATGTTAGAACTGGATTGCCTGTGTTAGCTTAATGGGTTAGAGAAGAGAAATGTTAAGATTCCTCATGATGGGGGCTTCAACTACCCTGGCATTGCCAGATGCCTCATTTTCTAAACTCAGAACGGCTATTCATAATTCACCTTAATTACTGTTCTCAGCCATATCTGGCTGTTAGAATAATCGCATAATATTTTTTAACGGGTAGGGCAGGCTCCACCCATTCTAATTAAAGCAGAATCTCTAGGAGGGGGGCCTCAGACATGTTTGTTTTTTTAAATGTCCCTGCCCCCAAGTGATTCCAGTGTGCAGCGAGGTTGAGAATCACTAAGCCACATGATAATTTCATCTTTCAGAAGGGAGAGGATTAACACTCTGCTTCTAATTCTGGCCAGCTCAGAGGCCCTGCATGGAAAATCAGAAGTGACAGGAATCCTGGAAGAGGGCCACCTGGCCATCAGAAAATTCCAGAGGGATGTGGTCACTGCCAGACACACTCAGTTAGTCTGAGTTTTAAAATATCTCAGGAAATTATAAAAGCTTGACTTTGACCCTTTGGTCTCCCCTGGTCTGAGAGTCCAAAAAGAAGCAGGGGAGAGTCCTCAGAATGAAATTCTGATGCTACAGTTGTGAATGGTCCAAAGCAAGGGCTGAGAGCCAAGGGGAAGAAGAGAAGAAAAGGGAAGGGGGCAGATAGAAAGATTTACTATCTTTGTGCAGGAAGCTGGCTGTTGAGATCAGATATGTTTTTCAATAGTGTATATAAATGTGAAATATGATCTGAGAAACAAGCATGGATTCAAAAAATCTGTCAAGAACATGTGAGAAAAGAGTCAGAAAGACTAAATCCAGGAGTCCACCATTCCTGATGATGAAGAGGGTCATTTGAAGAAAAGCAACTACGGAAGCCACACAGGGCTGGATGGCGTTTCAGCCGTGTTACGTCAGCAGGAAAGGCACAGGGTGACCACACCCTCAAACTGTTTCACACTTTAGAAAGGATGGGACAGAGTTTGGTTAAAAGGGGTTGAAGAATAAGATCACTTAGGAGCAAATGCTTGCTGACCTAAATAAGTTCAAACACTTCTCTGGAAATAACAAACTGGAATATTAATATAACTTTCAGATGAAATTGCTTTAATCTTTAAAAATAAGAATGTAAGATGAGCCTGAGGACTGTTCCACATTTTTTTAAGAGGAAAGTAGAAAACACCTTTGAAGTATACACTCAAAGACCTGCTGATTCTTCAATTCTAGGACATATTTTAAAATGCAATTTTAATACATGACTTGCCACATTAAATCATACTAATGATATAGTTAACAGACCAGAGACAAGGAATTATAACCTTTTAAATAATCGAATTCAAATTCAGAAGTTCAATAAAGAGCATTTTATAAAAGCTGAAAACCCTCTTGTAATAGTTAAATAGTACATTATAACTGACCACCCCAAAACTCTGTGGCTTATAACACTATAAATTTGCTCACAATTCTGTTTTCCTGGGCCCAGCTGACTAGTTTTGTCTGGTGTCCCTCAGGCAGCTTCAGTCGTCTTTAGCTAGACTGAGGCTGGATAGACCAGGACAGCTTCAGCCACGTGTCTGGTGGTCATTGCTGGCTGCCAGCTGCACCACAGCTCTGCCTCAGGGGTGCAGGGCTCGTATACATGGTGGCAGCCTTCCAAGAGAACAAGGGCAGGAGCTGCAAGGTCAAGGCTTACAAGTCACACACCATCACTTCTGCCTCATTCTGTTGCTCAGGGCGAGTCACAAGGCCAACCCAGCCCAGGGGACAGGGAATCAGATAATACCCTTTGATGAGAGTTGTTGCAATTTGTATGTCTTATCTACCATTCTCTCCTCAGAGAAATACTTCTACACTAATATGCACGAAATAGTTTACTTTCAGGGGATCCACAGACCCTTGCAATCCATGTTAAGGGTCTTTATTCTAAACATTGGCCTATTTAAACAAGGAAATTGAAGTCCAAAGACACTAAGGACTGTTTGTATAGGACACAAGCATTGCAGAATGGGCTGTCACATAAATTTCATAACTCCCAAGCCTGTGCTATTTTCATCCTGCCCAGTTGATAATCACCTCATTATTATTGGAAGGGAACTTTAGTGATTTCAGAAGTCAACTTTGACTCCCAAATCTGGACAACAATTCAACTGAAATGTATACAGTAGAATATAAGTATTGAATATTTGATCTCATATTCTATATATACATCTACGGAGGAAAACTGACGGGCTAAAATAGATGTGGGGATTGAATCTGCCTGCAATGCAGGAGACCTGGGTCCGGAAGATCTCCTGGAGAATGAAATGGCAATCCACGCCAGTATTCTTGCTTGGAGAATTCCACGGACAGAGGAGCCTTGTGGGCTACAGTCCATGGGGTCACAAAGAGTCAGACATGACTGAGCAACTAAAACTACACCCCTATGCTATTATTTTATTAATTTGTAAACTGGCATAACTGTTTATAAGTTATGGACAGTTCCTTACATGTGGGTCTTTTTTTACTGACAGCTATTCTTTATGCTTCAACTTACTCATGCTGAAAAGTTGATTACACAGATAATTCGAGATTAGCAAGATTCTTTTCACTTTTACACCATCTATTTAAAAATGCACTCATTAACAAAAATAGCACATTTTCAGTTATACTGATATTTACCAGTCACTGTTACCATTCAATTTTTTTGTTTTTCCTCATAAAGACAATTAAAGGGAAGTTGATGTGGTTTAAATTACTGCCTTTTGTTGCTGCCAGTGGATGACTTTATGTGAAAACTGGAGATTTTACTTAAAATTTATATTAACCATTAGTCTTTTATTCCTTATTTTATTTTTTGGTAAATTTGGCAGGTGGATCTGGTCCAGATGGATGGAGAGAAATGCATTAGCTTTAAAACATCTAATTTTCAGAAATTATTGACTCATGAAGTTATGGGGTTTTTTAAAAAAAACTTTTTATCATAAAATATTCAAGCATGAAGAGAAATCGAAAAAAGTACAATGGACACCCATAATCCCATACTTTTAATCCATAATTGTCATTATTTTGCCATCTTTCCTTCATCTGTGTTCTGTTGTTATTAGGTCATTTTAAAGTCAGTCACCCCCCAAGCACTTCAGCATACATCCCCCAGAAATGAGAACATCCCCTTACATAATCCACTTAATAAATTATTTCCTATACCTAGTCCATATTTGAATTGTAACCTGGGCTTTGTAGAATTTTTTTTTTCCAATTTAGAATCCAATCAAAGAGCACATGTTGCAGTTGGTCTGTCTTCAGTTTCTTTTTATCCAAAATAGCACACACACACACACACACACACACACACACCACTTTCCCATGTTCCTGACTTTTAGAAGAGGCTACGCCAGTTGTCTTTTAGAATCCCCTAATTCTGGACTTTTCTTCCAAGGAGTAAGCATTACTTTGCCAACTAAGGTCCGTCTAGTCAAGGCTATAGTTTTTCCAGTAGTCATGTATGAATGTGAGAGTTGGACTGTGAAGAAGGCTGAGTGCCAAAGAATTGATGCTTTTGAACTGTGGTGTTGGAGAAGACTCTTGAGAGTCCCTTGGACTGCAAGGAGATCCAACCAGTCCATTCTGAAGGAGATCAACCCTGGGATTTCTTTGGAAGGAATGATGCTAAAGCTG
>SJYV01013295.1:236543-255029 GCA_006410875.1 Neotragus pygmaeus | reverse complement strand
TGGAAAAGATGATGCTGGGAGGGATTGGAGGCAGGAGGAGAAGGGGACGACAGAAGAAGAGATGGCTGGATGGCATCACTGACTCGATGGACATGAATCTGAGTGAACTCCGGGAGTTGGTGATGGACAGGGAGGCCTGGTGTGCTGTGATTCACGGGGTCGCAGAGAGTCGGACACGACTGAGCGACTGAACTGAACTGAATTCTGGACTGTTTAGATTCTTTCTTCATGTGGTTTAACACATTCCTTCATGTTCAATATGTCCTGTAGAGTCTCTATGAGGCTCAGGTTACACACTTGAAGAATACTCCACACATGAGGAGCGTGTGCTGCATCGTGCGTGACGCCAGCTGGGTACTAAGCCTGGCCACCACGCTATTACTGATGTCCAGTTTGACCCCTGAGTTAAGGTGATGATAGTCCCATCTCTCTCCATTTGTAAGGTGGGTTTTCCCTTTGTCAATTAGCAAATCATCAGTGGAGCCATGAAAATATCCAGTTCCCTAAAGTTAGTCCTTTTTTTTAAGCATACCTCACTATGCTTTCTATTTTAATAAAGAATTATATTTGGTTTTTCAACACTTTCATCGAGTTGGTATATTCAACTTAAGATTAGGAAAACAAATCAATGTCTGCATTAAGCCAGTAGGTAGTTATTCATTCTCCCCCTCCTCTCTTTGTCATTCTTGGCACCATTCTGGCTTACAGATGTTCATACCTGGCATGCATACCTGGGCTAGTACATTGGCCATCATTTGGTTCCCAGAACTGAGTGTTGTAGTTTCCTCATCCACTCTTGGTATTTTATGGTTGCTCCATGCCTGTGTTCAGACCTAGAGCAATGTAAACTGCTGTAGACCTGAATGACATATTGTCCTGAGTAATGAAATGAGATCCAGGCAGGACCCAGTGACCAAGAAGGTGGGCTTTCCCCAGATACCGGGCTTTCCCGGGATACGGTGGCTTCTGGACTCGACCATCAGTGAATTGAGCCACACACTCGATTTGAGATGGAGGTCCCTCAGAGTGACTTCTTTTTTTTTTTTAACAAGGTCAAAAGACATGAATGAAAGCATAGCAGTAACCAAACATGGTGGTATGAAGCCTAATTAGGAATAGAAAATGATTTCTAAAATCTGTGTCTGTTCATTCTCTTTCTTCATTTGTTTTTGTTTCACTCTCATCTGTGATCCATTTGCCTTTCGTCATCTTCTACCATGGCTTCTGCAAGAATATCCATCTTGAAATGTCCAGAACGGCTCGCACCCACTTCAAACATTGTTTAAAATCTCATTTATTATTTTGTACTGTGGTCTCACTTAAAAGCCAGGTTACTGAAACTGCAGAGCACATACCTTTAATTCCCAGGGTTAGAAGGAGAAAGAGAGAGCGTGGGAGGAGGGGATGAGCTAAAACTGTGAGACGTTCCACAACAGACATGCCAGGAAAATAAGAAAATTCAGAAGCCTTACAGGCAACTAAAATCTCTAGATGCAAGAAAACTGGGAACTGCTCAAACCTGGGCTCAGTAGAGTATAGAAATGTGATGAAGACCAGGACTGGTATTTTTTTTTCCCCCCAACAAGAGGTTAGTTACTTAAGGACCACATTCCCAGGATTAGAAGGATTTGCCTGAATAGCCAAGGGAACACTTATCTGCAGTTGAACTAGTGAAATGAAGATGGGGAACTGTGCAAGCTGCCTGTTACAGGGGACTATATTTAGAACTTGAAATTGGCACTGGGAATAATCATATTAGATTGATATGAGCAGATGAAAGCTATATTAAGTAGGAATTATGTTTTGCTAATTAGCTTAAATTTTCAGATACTAAAATCCAGGTGTTTGGGGGAGCCACTAGGATTTAGCATTTCCTCTAAAGAAAAACAAACACAAGACCACGTAGGGGACATCTCAGGCCAGGAACTTAATCACACTCATTCAGTTTGGTTCTTTCCTTCCTACCCAAATAGAAAATAGGGACCTACAGTAGAAAACTGGGCTTCCCTGGTGGCTCAGTAACAAAGAATCTACCTGCAATGCGAGAGATGTGGGTTCAGTCCCTTGGTCAGGAAGATCCCCTGGAGAAGGAAATGGCAACCCACTCCAACGTTCTTGCCTGGGAAATCCCATGGACAGAGGAGCCTAGTGGGCTATAGTCCATGGGGTTGCAGAGAGTCAGAGATGACTTAGCGACTAAGCAAGAAATACAGAACATTGCATTAGTTTTCAGGTGTACAGTAGAATGATTCAATATTTGTATATATTGCAAAATGATCAGAATAAGTTCAGTTAACATCCATCAACATACACAGTTACAATTTTTAAAAATTTAACTATAGTTGATTTATAATTCGTGTTAATTCCAGGTATACAACTTCAGCTTCTTTTCCATTATAGATTATAAGATACTGAATACAATTCCCTGTGCTATACAGTAGGACCTTGTTTATCCATTCTATATGTAATAGTTTGCATCTGCTAACTCCAAACTCCCAGGTCACCCCTCCCCTCTCTCCTTGGCAACCACAAGTCTGTTCTCTGTGTCTTGTCAAGTCTCTCTCTGTTTCACAGATACGTTGATTTGTGTCATATTTTAGATTCCACATATAAGTGATATCACATGGTATCTGTCTTTCTCCTTTTGAGCTACTTAGTATGACAGTCTCTAGGTCCATCTATGTTACTGCATTGACATTTCATTCTTTTTTATCACTGAACAATATTCCATTGAATATTGGTCAAGAATATTGGTCTTCAATGACCAATTCATTGAATATTGCTCAAGAAAAGCTATGAAAAACACAGACAGCATATTAAAAAGCAAACATTACTTTGCTGACAAAGGTCTGTCTAGTCAAAGCTATGGTTTTTTCAGTGGTCATGTATGGATGTGAGAGTTGGACTATTAAAGAAAGCTGAGCACCAAAGAACCGATGCTTTTGAACTGGTGTTGGAGAAGACTCTTGAGAGTCCCTTGTACTGCAAGGAGATCAAACCAGTCAATCTTGAAGGAAATCAGTCCTGAATATTCATTGGAAGGACTGATGCTGAAGCTGAAACTCCAATACTTTGGCCACCTGATGCAAAGAACTGACTCACTGAAAAACACCCTAATGCTGGGAAAGATTGAAGGCAGGAGGAGAAGGGGACGACAGAGGATGAGATGGTTGGATGGCATCACTGACTTGGTGGACATGAGTTTGAGCAGTTCTGGGAGTTGGTGATGGACAGGGAAGCCTGGAGTGCTGAAGTCTATGGGGTCGCAAAGAGCTGGACACGACTGAGCAACTGAACTGAACTGGGAACTGAATATTCCACTGTGTGTGTGTGTGTGTGTGTGTGTATCTGAATTATAGCTTTGTCTGGATATATGCCCAGGAGTGGGATTTCTGGATCATATAGTTTTAGGCTTTTGAGGACCTCCCTACTGTTTTCCATAGTGGCTGCACCAGTTTACACTCCCACCAACAGTGCAGAGGGTTCCTTTTTATCCACTCCCTTAAGTGACTTTACTTTCCCTTTCACACATTTATTGCTTGTAGACTTTTTAGTGATGGCTGTTCTGACCAGTGTGAGGTGGTACCTCATTGTGATTTTAATTTGCTTCTTTCTAATAATGAGCTATGTTGAGCTTCTATGTGCCTATTGACCAACTATATGTCTGCAATTAAGTAATACTCAGATTAATATCATTTTCTTGTAAGGAAAAAAAAGCAAAAGATGCATTTCAATCAAGACGAAAAATGTTGGCTATACCTCCCCACAAACATGAAGACAAACAGGCAACCATCTAAGAGAAAATACATAAGAGTTGAATTGATAAATTTTTTTAATTTATAAAATAAAAAATTTAAAGTCACTGACAGCACCAGATACAGTCACAGGTGACGGAAGCCCAGCCACTTTATTCTGGAGCTTCCATGCAGCAGTCCTTGCCTGCAGAGTCCCTGCACCAAGACACTCTTTACCTCTGGGTCCTTGCTGTGTGGTTTGCAGCAGTTTCTGAGAGAGGGCCTCCTCAGCCCAAGAGCTGGGGAGCTTGACAGGGGACTCAGAACTCTCACTCCTCTGGAAGAGCCTCTGCAATATAGTTATTTTCATTTGTGGGTCACCCACCCTGCAGGTTTGGGGTTTAATTATATTGTAAAAGTGCCCCTCCTACCATTTCACTGTGGCCTCTTTTTTGTGTTTGGATGTAGAATATTTCTTTTGGTAGGCTCCAGTCTTTTTTGTTTATAGTTTGTCAGTAGTTAGTTGTGATTTGGGTATTTTTGTGAGGGGATGTGAGCTCAAGTCCTACTTCACCATCTTTTGTCTACCTCCATTCTGAAACTAACATAATGTTTTGTGTCGATTATATATGGGGAAAATTTTTTAAAAATAACTTTACTTCCTAATTTATGTATTTGGCTGCCTCACCTGCGGGCAGGACATTAATTCCTGGCTGACATGAGTGGGTTTCTCTCCTTTGGCATCTGAATACCCTGCATCTGGCACAGTGCCTGGCACAAAATACATACTCAGCTGAACGTGTGTGCATGGTTGATAGATGATTTAATGAACTAATTCAGTTCAGTTCAGTTCAATCACTCAGTCGTATCCAGCTCTTCACAACCCCATCGCAGCACACCAGGCCTCCCTGTCCATCACCTATTCCCAGAGTCCACCCAAACGCATGTCCATCAAACCCATGTCCATCGAGTCGGTGTTGCTATCCAACCATCTCATCTTCTGTTGTCCCCTTCTCCTCCTGCCTTTAATCTTTCCCAGCATCAGGGTCTTTTCCAATGAGTCAGCTCTTCTCATCAGGTGGCCAAAGTATTGAAGTTTCAGCTTCAACATCAGTCCCTCCAATGAACACCCAGGACTGATCTCCTTTAGGATGGACTGGTGAACTAGTTAAATAGTGGATAATATTTGTAGAATTGTTTTTGGTGAAACAATAGTTTTTCAGGGAACACTGAAAAGGCCAACTAATTTTCCCTTAAGATGGCTCATTGAATCTTCAAATGCTCTATAACTGTATACTTGAACTTATGTTGCAAGCATAATTTTTTAAAGTAAATCTATCAACACTCATTTAATCTTATAATTGAATCTCACCTGCTGTGATGGTTAATTTTTTGTGTCAGCTTGACTGGACCAAGGAGTGCCAGACATTTGGTCAAACCTGGTTCTGGGTGTGTGCGTCTGTCAGTGGGGTTGAGAATGAGATTCATGTTTGAGTCAGTAGATTGAGGAACACAGTTGGCCCTCCCTCATGTGGGTGAGCCTCAACCAACCAGCTGAAGGCCTGAATGGAAGAAAAAATTCTGACACTCCTGTGAGTGAGAGAGAACTCTTCCTCTCTGACCGCCCTTGAGCTGCTATATCGGTTTTTTCTTGCTTTTGAACTAAAACCAAAACATCAGCTCTTTTGGGATGTCAGACCTGCCAGTTTTTAGACTGAGATCCTACCATCAACGTTTCTGGTTCTCGGGCCTTCAGATTTGGACAGAAACTGCATCAGTTCCCCTGGGTCTCAAACTAGCTGACTGCAGATCTAATAATCTCAGCTTCCATAATGGTCTGAACCAGTTCTTCATAATAAACTTGTATGTACACACATGCATGCACACATATGTGTATTCTGTTGGTTCTGCTTCTCTGGAGGACCCTGACTAATACACTGGCAAAACGAAATCTGGTTTTGTCAGATTCAGCCATGAAGTATCACAAAACTTCACATAAAAATAATACTTCTAAAGTTAATGTACTGGAGCTGCAGCTTGTAGAGGAAAGCACATACAATAAAGATAGAATATCCATGAAGAGCCAAGCATTAGACACTAAATTTTATTTTTCTGTTTTCCTCCTTAAAAGAAAGATTCTTCTATGATAAACTCTCCATATAACAAATGAAAGCTTTTGTTGAAACTAAGGAAGAAACAGGTAAGAAAAGGGAGAAGCAGAGGTAGTAAGAGGTCAGTATGATTTTCACTTTCAAAAGTCATTTGCCACCACCACCTCCAGGAAGTTAGCGCCTCTCGTGAGCAGGGGCTTGCAGAAGCTACCAGGGTAGCCAGTGCACTGTATTAACCAGGCAATTCAATCCAAAAACTGGTTTGCCTGATGTTTTAAACTCTCAAATGGCCATGAAAACTTTTAAAATTGATTTTAAATACTCATTTGAGTATAAAATAGTGTCTTCTTGGGGGAGGGTTTGCTTAAGAAACTGTTCCAGTTTTCATATTGAGCTGCCCTGTGGATGGGTGATTCTCATCCAGAATCCAGGTCTGGATAACTACAACTAACTATAACTAACGCATAACTACAATCAAGAAACCAAGAGGATGGATTTCCCTGGCAGTCCACTGGTTTAGACTCCATGCTTCCACTACAGCAGGCACAGGTTCAATCCCTGGTCAGGGAGCTAGATCCCACAGGCTGCATGCTATGCCCAAAGAAGAAAAAGAAACCAAGAAGAGTCTAAAAGCCTTTTTAAGCATCCAACCTAAAAATGCATTGTTTTCTCCCAATGCATCCAATATTTATTAAGAACCTACTATGTGTTTGACATTATAGAGGAGGATTTTAATTCTTTGCCTTCTCATGAATTTGGAATTTATCCCCATAAGTTCAATCAGCTGATTTCTTTTTTCTGAGTCTGTATTGCATTTCAAATCTCAGTATCCAGGACAACTAGACTTTAAAAACTTTGTGTATAGTCAATATTATTTCATCACATAGGCCAAGTTGCTATGTTTCTTTTAATTTTCATAATATATATAACATCTTCAACTTTTATTTCTTTGTAAATTCTTAACCTTCAAAGATTAAAAATCATCACAGTTTTGAAATTTGATTTTAATCTTACCCTTTGAACTTTGGGAGAAAATACATTTAAAATCTACTGCTCACAGAGGTGTGTGTGTTTTTTTTTTAATGCCATGTTTCCTAGAGTCCACTGATACTTCATGAGATTTGTTCATTTTAGTCATGTTTTGGTATTGAACTATGAACATGTCTAATTTTAAAAGCCAGTAAGTAAAACTTCTTAATAAATGGTTAATAGTTAGGATAATTGTTTCTAAAAATTCACATAATGCTACAAAGTAACAATCAAGGTGCCAAATCCAGATAATTTCACTGAACTATATTAAAAAGAAATAAAGACAAAAGTTATAGGGTTCTTTAATGTTGTATAATGCAAAAACTCAGTAACCAAATGTTCTTATGAAGTACATTTAAAACAAAGTGGTTTTCCCAGCACCACTTATTGAAGAGGCTGTCTTTGCCCCATTGTATATTCTTGCCTCCTTGGTAAAAAATAAGGTACTCATAGGTGCATGGGTTTATCTCTGGGTTCTCTGTCTTGTTCCATTGGTCTGTATTTCTGTTTTTGTGCCAGGACCACACTGTCTTAATGACTGTAGCTTTGTAGTATAGTCTGAAGTCAGAAAGGTTGATTCCTCCAGCTCCATTCTTCTTTCTCATGACTGCTTTGGCTAGTCAGGGTCTTTTGTGCTTCCACATGGATTGTGAAATTTTTTGTTCTAGTTCTGTGAAAAATGCCATTGGTAGTTTGATAGGGATCACATTAAATCTGTAGATTGCATTTGGTATTACAGTCATTTTCACAATATTGATTCTTCCTACCCAGGAACATGGACTATCTCTTCATCTGTTTATGTCATCTTTGATTTCTTTCATCAGTGTCTTATAGGTTTCTGTATACAGGTCTTTTGTCTCTTTAGGTAGGTTTATTCCTAGATAATTTATTCTTTTGTTGCAGTGGTGAATGGTATTGATTCCTTAATTTCTCTTTCTGATTTCTCATTGTTAGTATACAGGAATGCAAGTGATTTCTGTGTATTGACCTCATTATCCTGCAACTTGTATTGCTGAATTCACTGGTTACCTCTAGTAATTTTCTGGTAGTTTCTTTTGGGTTTTCTACGTAGAATATGTTATCTGCAAACAGTGAGAGTTTTACTTCTTCTTTTCTAATCTGGATCCCCTTTATTTCTTTTTCTTCTCTAATTGCTGTAGCTAGGACTTTCAAAACTATGTTGAATAATAGTGGTGAGAGTGGACACCCTTGTCTTGTTCTCGATCTTAGAGGGAATGCTTTTAGTTTTTCACCATTGAGAATAATGTTTGCTGTAAGATTCATATATGACCTTCACTATGTTGAGACAGGTTCCTTCTATGCCCATTTTTTGAAGCGCTTTTGTCACAAGTGGATGCTGAATTTTGTCAAAGGCTTTTTCTGCATCTATTGAGATGATCGTATTGTTTTTATCAATAAGTGGTGCTGGGAAAACTAGACAGCTAAGTGCAAAAGAATGAAATTAGAACACTACTGAACATCATACACAAAGATAAACTCAAAGTCGATTAAAGACCTAAATGTAAGACCAGAAAGTATAAAACTCTTAGAGGAAAACATAGGCAGAACACTCGATGACATAAGTCAAAGCAGGATCTTTTATGACCCACCTCCTAGAGTAATGGAAATAAAAACAAAAATAAGTAAGTGGGACCTAATTAAACTTAAAAGCTTTTGCACAGCACAGGAAAGTACAAACAAGGTGAAAAAACAACCCTCAGAATGCGGGAAAATAGTNAGTCAAAGCAGGATCTTTTATGACCCACCTCCTAGAGTAATGGAAATAAAAACAAAAATAAGTAAGTGGGACCTAATTAAACTTAAAAGCTTTTGCACAGCACAGGAAAGTACAAACAAGGTGAAAAAACAACCCTCAGAATGCGGGAAAATAGTAGCAAAGGAAATGACTGATAAAGAATTAATTTCCAAAATATACAAGCAGCTCATACAACTCAATGCCAGAAAAGCAAACAACCCAGTCAAAACGTGAGAAAGGGAGCTGAAGAGACATTTCTCCAAAGAAGACATACAGATGGCTAGCAAGCACATGAAAAGATGCTCAATCACTCATTATTAGAAAAATACAAATCAAAACTACAATGAGATACCACACCACAATAATCAGAGTGGCCATCATCAAAAAGTCTACAAACAATAAATGCTGGAGAGGGTACGGAGAAAAGGGAATGCTCTTGCATTGCTGGTGGGAATGTATACTGATACAGCCACTATGGAAGACAGTATGGAGATTCCTTAAAAAGCTAGGAATAAAACCACCATATGAACCAGCAATCCCACTCCTAGGCATATATCCTGAAAAAACCAAAATGGAAAAAGACACATGTACCCCAATGTTCACTACAGCACTGTTTACAACAGCTAGAACATGGAAGCACCCTATCTGTCCATCAACAGATGAATGGATAAAGAGGTATGGTAAATTTGTACAATGGAATTCTACTTTGCCATAAAAAGGAACACATTTGAATCCATTCTAATGAGGTGGATGAANTCATTTTCCCACCCAGTGTGATATCCCTGATGGGGACTCACCCAGTTTCTCCTAGAACACACAGAGATGAGCTCTTGTTCCCTCATGAGATTTTCAAGGACATCTGTCTCCCTTCACTGTCCCTTGTGTGCGTCAAGCAACCCTGGTCCAGGGAAGGATGCTGTACTGGTCCGCCAGGGCTGTCATAACAAAATACCACAGACTGGGGGCACTTAACCCACACAAACTTATTTTCTCACAGTTTTGTAGGCTGGAAGCCCAAGATCAAGGCGTTAGCAGGCTTGGTTTACAGACGTCTCTCTTCTTGGCTTGCTGATGCCCTCTCTTGCTGCCTGTTTACATGGTCATCCCTCTGGGCATGCCCACCCCTGCTCTCTCTTCCTCTTCTTGTAACTTAGTCATATTGGATTAGGGCCCCACCCTAATGGCCTGATTTTACCACCTCTTGAATGACCATATTTGACTGTGAGCTCCTGAATGGCAAGAATCCTGCCTTCTTCCTCTTGGGCTGCCAGATTCTAGCAGGGTACCTGGTACATACTAAGCACTCAGTTCTCAAATGAACCCCAAGGAAGTTAACTGAGATGCATCTCTTTATTCTTTGGGCTCTTCTCTTGGAAGACAAAGCAGGATTAGATTAAAAAGATGGGAGAAATGTGAGAACAGCCTCATGGGGGTTCCTGCATACATCAGTACCTGTGCTGCTTTGGAAGTGAGATGCTTTCCCACGTGACTGCCCACCTGATGCCTTCAGGTGGGTCTTAGGTACATGGTGTCTTTTGAGATTTCATACTCATCTCATTAATGCAATATATGTAATGATATATATATATAACATATATATTTATATATCTCATTAATGCATACTTAGTAATACAATGAGTTTTTATTACAGTTGAAGGACATTCTTATTGGAAATAGGTGCTGATTATATTGTGATTTCTTATTTCTCAATGGCTAGTGGCAGATAATTGCAGATATTTGTTAAAGTCAACAGATTCCCTCTACATGCTTTAGTGAGCTGCTCTTTCTAGTATGTGTAGACAAATGATATTTATTTACAACCTTCAGGCCAGTTATTATATCCTAGATTACTTATATTCAATGACATATCCTTGTTTATTATTATTATTTCTTTGACCTTCTCATTTAAAGATATTTACAAACTCTTGGGTGTAATACGTTTTTATTTAGCAGCAGATTTGTCCTGGTTGGACTAATCACACATTGCACAATTTTACCCATCACTGACTGCTCAGTGGCTGGAGACTGCATCTTGCTTCATATTACTTTTTAATGTCACAAATGTGTTTATATGGTGGGCACTTATATTTTGTCTGTGCTTCTGGCTTGATGTTCCTTCCTATATTTCATGTTGCTATTAATTTGGAAGGTCAGTTGTTAAAAGTATATCTACCTTCAAAAAATAAATATTTCAGCAATTGTGTTATTTTCCTGTTCAGTAACAATTTTTTCATTTGGACCTACTTAGATGCATGTGGAGGATAAAGGTTGTCTTTATTTGGCAAAATATAGGGGTGATTACTCCCCTTAGCCTTTGAATATCACACATCTGAGGATAAGGAATTAAACCTGTAGAATGGAGAAAAAGGCACAAATACAGTCACAAACTGTACTGTTGCTTCAAGCTATAAGAAATTATATTAATAATCAACGGAAAGACTGACAGTCATGGGAAAATGTCACCTATTATTTATGCAGAGTACATCATGAGAAACGCTGGGCTGGAAGAAGCACAAGCTGGAATCAAGATTGCTGGGAGAAATATCAATAACCTCAGATATGCAGATGACACCACCCTTATGGCAGAAAGTGAAGAGAAACTAAAAAGCCTCTTGATGAAAGTGAAAGAGGAGAGTGAAAAAGTTGGCTTAATGCTCAACATTCAGAAAACGAAGATCATGGCATCTGGTCCCATCACTTCATGGGAAATAGANCACCACCCTTATGGCAGAAAGTGAAGAGGAACTAAAGAGCCTCTTGATGAAAGTGAAAGAGGACAGTGAAAAAGTTGGCTTAAAACTCAACATTCAGAAAACAAAGATCATGGCATTTTGTCCTATCACTTCACGGCAGATAGATGAGAAAACAGTAGAAACAGTGGCTGACTATTTTTCTGGGCTCCCAAATCCCTGAATATGGTGACTGCAGCCATGAAATTAAAAGACGCTTACTCCTTGGAAGGAAAGTTACGACCAATCTAGACAGCACATTGAAAAGCAGAGACATTACTTTGTCAACAAAGTTCCATCTAGTCAAGGGTATGGTTTTTCCAGTGGTCATGTATGGATGTGAGAGTTGGAATATAAAGAAAGCTGATTTGCTGAAGAATTGATGCTTTTGAACTGTGGTGTTGGAGAAGAGTCTTGAGAGTCTCTTGATCTGCAAACAGATCCAACCAATCCATCCTAAAGGAGATCAGTCCTGGGTGTTCATTGGAAGGACTGATGCTGAAGCTGAAACTCCAACACTTTGACCACCTGATGCAAAGAGCTGACTCATTTGAAAAGACCCTGATGCTGGGAAAGATTGAGGGCAGGAGGAGAAGGGGATGACACAGGATGAGATGGTTGGATGGCATCACTGACTCAATGGGTGGACTCCGGGGGTTGGTGATGGACAGGGAGGCCTGGCGTGCTGTGGTTCATGGGGTCACACAGGATCAGACATGACTGAGTGACTAAACTGAATTGAACTACAGTCTCCCAGCTGCACTTATACCTCANCTGACTCAATGGGTGGACTCCGGGGGTTGGTGATGGACAGGGAGGCCTGGCGTGCTGTGGTTCATGGGGTCACACAGGATCAGACATGACTGAGTGACTAAACTGAATTGAACTACAGTCTCCCAGCTGCACTTATACCTCAATGACTGCTTCCTGTCAGTCTCTTGCTGGAGCCTCTTTCTCCGGTCAGCCCTCAAAATTTGATGAGAACTTTACCTGATCCTGTTCTTCCTTACCTTTAGAAACCTTAGATTCTCCCCAGATGACCTTATTCCATTTTCAGGCTCCAGTTCAGTACAGTTCAGTCACTCAGTCGTGTCCAACTCTTGTAAACCTCATGGACTGCAACACGCCAGGCTTCCCTGTCCAACACCAACTCTGAGAGCTTGCTCAAACTGATGTCCATCAAGTCAGTGATGCCATCTAACCATATCATCATCTGTCGTCCCCTTCTCCTCCTGCCTTCAATCTTTCCTAGCATCAGGGGCTTTTCCAGTGAGTCAGTTCTTCACTTCAGGTGGCCAAATATTGGAGTTTCAGCTTCAGCATCAGTCCTTCCAATGAATATTCAGGTTTGATTTCCTTTAGGATTGACTNGCCACCTCATGCGAAGAGTTGACTCATTGGAAAAGACTCTGATGCTGGGAGGGATTGGGGGCAGGAGGAAAAGGGATGACAGAGGATGAGATGGCTGGATGGCATCACCAACCCGCTGGACGTGAGTTTGAGTGAACTCCGGGAGATGGTGATGAACAGGGAGTTCTGGCATGCTGAGATTCATGGGGTCACAAAAAGTCAGACACGACTGAGCGACTGAACTGAACTGAACTGATAGGACAGTTTCAGTATTATATCCTGTGTGGCTTGTGGTTCACAGATCACACTGCCTAATCCCTGGAGCCACAAAGGACATCTGTGAATCCACTGTTCGGCTCCTAAGCTAGAGCCACAGATAGAGACCATTTGTTGACGGACAGATCATTATGCAAATTCAGTTAGTTGCTCAGTTGCATCTGACTCTTTGCGACCCCATGGACTGCAGCACGTCAGCCTACGCTGTCCATCACCAACTCCCAGAGCCTATTTAACTCATGTCCATCAAGCCATCCAACTATCTCGTCCTCTATCACCCCCTTCTCCTCCTGCCTTCAATCTTTCCCAGCATTAGGGTCTTTTCCAATGAGTGAGTTCTTTGCATCAGGTGGCCTAAGTATGGAAGCTTCAGCTTCAGCATCAGTTCTTCCAAAGAATATTCAGTACTGATTTCCTTTAGGATTGACTGGTTTGATCTCTTTACAGTCCAAGGGCCTCTCAAGAGTCTTCTCCAACACCACAGTTCAAAAGCATCAATTCTTCTACACTCAGCTTTTTTTATAGTCCAACTCTCACATCCATACATGATTACTGGAAAAACCATAGCTTCGACTAGACAGACCTTTGCTGGCAAAGTAATGTCTCTGCTTTTTAATATGCTGTCTAGTTTGGTCATAGCTTTTCTTCCAAAGAGTAAGCATCTTTTAATTTCATGGCTGCTGTCACCATCTGCAGTGACATTGGAGTGCCCCAAAATAAAGTGTGTCACTGTTTCCATTGTTTCCCCATCTATTTGCCATGAAGTGGTGGGACTGGATGCCATGATCTTCATTTTTGAAGGTTGAGCTTTAAGCCAGCTTTTTCACTCTCCTCTNTCGCCATGGGAGGTCTCTTCTTACAACAGGGCAAAGCAATTAAGGCCAGACGGGGCGAATTAAACCAGAAAGAATGAGTTTCCTCCAGCGCCAGAGAAATATTTGGGGCCTTGCTTTGGAGGAGAAGCCAGGAGGAGAGATGGACTGTGATTAAGTAGTGAGGATGGAGGCTGATGGGATAGGACCAGGCAACAACAGGAAGGAGAGAAGGGGTGTGTCTCTGGTGTGTCCTCAGTCGTGTCTGACTCTTTGTGGCCCCCTGGACTACAGCCTGCCAGGCTCCTCTGGCCATGGAATTTTCCAGGCAAGAATACTGGAGTGGGCTGCCATTTCCTACTCCAGGGTATCTCTGGATAGAAGGTTAAAGTGGAAAGACAAGTTGAAGGGAGAATGGCAGAGTCATTCATTCACTCATTCATTCATCCACCCACCCATTCACTCAGTCATTCATCCACCCATTCATTCAATCATTCACTCATTCATCCATCCATCTATCCATACACTCATCCATTCTTCCATTCAGGTACCAAACATTGACCTAGATGTTTTAAATCCAAGGACAAATCAGAGACCACAATGAATTGATTAGGAACCAGGGTTTTGGAATGAACAGATATGGTGGATTCCATCATTCGTTACTGGGGTAACCCTTGGCAAGAGACCCAAGCTCCCATGCCACAGTTTCAGTAAAATGTGTTTGTCCTGCCAGGGCTTTGGGGAAGAATTAAATAATATAATTGATGCAGAATGAACATTGCTTTGGCCTTAAGTAGAAGTTCAAGAAAATTAATACATCATGTATATGGGCCTNACACAGAACACTGTCTCATCCTTCATTCTGGAAACTCTGAAAGCCTCCCAATAGGATAAATCACTCTGTGAGACTCCAACGCCCAGGCTCGACCATGCTCGCAAGGAGTCGTGAAGAACCTGCACAAGGAGGCTGTTGTAAGCATGTACAAATAGATGACACAATTCCAAGGCTTACACCCTCCGCCAAGTTAAACTGCTGTGGAGCAGCTGTGCACATGTGAAGTGATGCCTGGCACCTCGAGAGATCCATAAATCAGCCCCGGCGCACTTTCATCCAATTAGGAGAGTCTTAGAAGAAAAAATCCGCAAATTAAGATGTGTCTAAGACATGGATGACATCGCCCTCCCTCTCCAAATGCAAAAATAAATACAAATAAGTCTTCATTTTGCTGGGGCTTCTTTTCAAGGGACACGGGTTTTCCAGCACCTGAGTCCTGGCAGAAAACCTCGTTCTGAAGAGCACATTGGGTAGGCTGGTTCATCTTCCTGTACGTTGCAGGCAAGAGAGATGATTCAGCCTGAGAGGCAGTTGTTCTCTAAAAGGAGTTGACGGGTAAGCCAGAGGCCAAACTTTCCAAGAACATTATATGTTCAGGGCCCTGTCTCTGCACAGTCTAGCCCTTTGTTTTGACTTGTTCATCTGCAGGACAGTGATACATGGCAGAGGTCAGATGGCCAGGCCAGCAGACGCCTCTCTCCAGCTTTCGTTGGCCTTGCGTGAATAAGCTTAGCTGGAGAAGTCAGGTCAGACTAAGACGGAGTGAAGTTGCATTATTAAGAATGCTGAAGTGGTCACCCCAGTAGGAGACTGAGTTTTAGGTTACTGGGGAAAGCAGAATCATCTTTGAGTCTAAACAAGCTGATAACTCTCAGCTTCTCTTTAGCTGAGCGATGTCAACACAGACGATCCAGTCCACAGCCTGAATGACCCTAGGATGGCACAGAGGCTGCCACTAACATAAGTTAATAGAGACTGTGCTTTGTGCTCAGTATGGCACTCTGTACTGAGTAGGGATAAAAAGGAAAGTGTAATTAAGTCCTCATTTTATTTTTTAAAAATATTTGTACTTATTTATTTGGCTGTGACAGGTCTTAGCTGCAGCATGTGGGATCTAGTTCCCTGACTAGGGATCAAACCCAGGCCACCTGCATTGGGAGCGGGGAGTCTTAGCCACCAGGGAAGTTCCCCTTGCTTTCTTTTAATTCTCCTTTGCAGAGTACAGCCAAGTAACTTAGGCTAGCTCCAAAGAGACTTGCTTTTATAAGGAGACTGGGGGCTCTTCTGGGCTCCTCCCCTGTAAGTGGCCTTATGGTCCTTCACAACAGCTTTCAAGGTCATTGTCAACAAGCATATAAACTGTTAGCTGAAGCTGTTAGAGGACAGAGGAGAGACAATGCTGTACCTCTATAGAGAGAGGAGATCCAGTTCTTCTGTGGCTGACTCTTCATAGACAGTTCATCAATTTGTTATTATTGTTGTTTAGTCCCTCAGTTGTATCCAACTCTTTGCCACCTCGTGGACTGTAGCCCACCAGGCTCCTCTGTCCATGGGGTTCTCCAGGCAAGAATACTGGAGTGGCTTGTCATTTCCTTCTCCAGGGGATCATCCAAACCCAGGGACCGAACTCGGGTCTCCTGCATTGTAGGCAGATTCTTTACTGTCTGAGCCAGAAAGGAAGTCTAATTCTTCAATAGGAGCCCCCAAAATGTCATTTGAATCAGTTTATCACCTCCTCAGGGAACTACCAGAAAGAAATGCTTTTATTTGATTTGGGAAAGTTTCTTTATTTTAAAATCTCCCTGTCTTAGAATCAGGCACATTAAATCCTTCCACACAACTAATAAAATGAAAACATGATGCTCTTTTGGTGGCTGCCACTATTAGAAGGCAGATGAATATATGCTCTGTGGTTGGAACCAAAATTCTATCCTTCGATTATAGGAGCAAAACATTTTTATTGTATAAAAACTGGAAATTTTATGAAAATAAAACTTAAATCACCTAAATTATTTTATAGTTTCATCCTATTCCTTTTCTGTGCACACATATTTTCACTCGTTGGAGTCACTGCACCTCCATTTCAGTGTTCTGCTTTGTACTCCTGACATTGTATTTCTGGTATTTTCATGTTTCCTGAAGCACATTTTCGAGTTTGTGGTTCTGGACCCCTTTACACTCTTTAAAAATACTGAGTACCCTGAAGAGCTTTTGTTAGTTGTATCTATTGACATGAATCATTAGAAAATAAAAGGGTGAAATTTAAGAAGTATATTATAGGACTTCCCTGGTGGTTAGGAATCCCCGTGCCAGTGCAGAGAACATGGATTTGATCCCTGCTCCAGGAAGATTCCACATGCTATGGGGCAACCACTGAAGCCCACCACCCTAGAGCCTGTGCTTTGCAACAAGAGAAGCCACAACAATGAGAAGCCTGCACGCCCCCTGGCTGCAACCAGAGAAAGCCTGTGCAGTAATGAAGACCCAGCACAGCCAAATAAAAATAAAAAACAAAATACCTTTGCAAGTTCCCTTAGTGTCTGACTTCATGGGAGGCAGCTGGTTCTCCTATCTTCTTGGGCAATCAGTCTACTATGATATGTTGTTTGGGGGAAATATATGAAGAAAATCCATCCACTATCAGATATATCATTAGCAAAGGGAGGAGTGTTTTAACAGCCATCTCAGATCGTTGTAGCTCTTCTCTGACTCTGAACCACAACTGGGCAAGTGGTGTTTGCTAAAAGTTTACATAATGTGATTCTAAAACCCTTCGGCTGACATGTTTCACAGTGCAATATCCAAAAAAAAAAAAAAAATCACAGTAATTAGTAACACCACTGACTCATCAGAAATGCCTCCAGTATTGAGACGCTATCAAGCGCTCACAGTAGCAGACATTTTTCAAAATTTAAACTTTCACTTGAAAGCACACTGTCACTGGCAACATTCCTTGGAGTAACTGGCTCACTTGGCTCATTTGAAAGAAAAGATACGCCAAAACTCAATCTAAGTAACTGCAGTCTGTCTTCCAAGTAAAAACAGTGCTTAATGAAAAAAGAGGTTCATTTAGCTTGTAATGTAGATAATGACACAAATGCTTATCCTTGTAGGAATGCAGTAGAAGCGCTTCATGTGTCATAAAATATTATTAGCATGCATGCTCAGAGTTGAAATTGAATAAAATTCACAATTTTTACGTATTCTTCAAGAACTGCTTAATTAAAGTGGGCTTTTGGGGGCTCTTCTGAATGCATGGCAATGAATAATGCAATGCTGACCAACACAGCTGGATACACAGTGCAGTTTCACACTAAGGGACCAGCAGTTTTACCCACTGTTGCCTCTGTACCATCAGTGCAAACATCAATGCAGTGAAAAAGCAAATAATGTTAGCATTATTATGACCTCACAGTTCAGTCCAGTCGCTCAGTCGTGTCCAACTCTTTGCGACCCCAGGAATCGCAGCACGCCAGGCCTCCCTGTCCATCACCAACTCCCGGTGTTCACTCAGACTCACGTCCATCGAGTCAGTGATGACATCCAGCCATCTCATCCTCTGTCATCCCCTTCTCCTCCTGCCCCCAATCCCTCCCAGCATCAGAGTCTTTTCCAATGAGTCAACTCTTTGCATGAGGTGGCCATAGTATTGGAGTTTCAGCTTTAGCACCATTCCTTCCAAAGAAATCCCAGGGTTGATCTCCTTCAGAATGGACTGGTTGGATCTCCTTGCAATTCAAGGGACTCTCAAGAGTTTTCCTCAACATCACAGTTCAAAAGCATCAATTCTTCAGCGCTCAGCCTTCTTCACATCCATACATGACCACAGGAAAAACCATAGCCTTGACTAGATG
>SJYV01013295.1:210588-236114 GCA_006410875.1 Neotragus pygmaeus | reverse complement strand
CCCCCAAAGTAAAGTCTGACACTGTTTCCACTGTTTCCCCATCTATTTGCCATGAAGTGATGGGACCGGATGCCATGATCTTCATTTTCTGAATGTTGAGCTTTAAGCCAGCCTTTTCACTCTCCTCTTTCACTTTCATCAAGAGGCTTTTTAGTTCCTCCTCACTTTCTGCCATAAGGGTGGTATCATCTGCAAATCTGACGTTATTGATATTTCTCCCAGCAATCTTGATTCCAGCTTGTGCTTCTTCCAGCCCAGCATTTCTCATGATGTACTCTGCATAGAAGTTAAATAAGCAGGGTGACAATATAGAGCCTTGATGTACTCCTTTTCCTATTTGACCTATTTTCCTTTTCCTATTATGACCTCACAGATCCTCTGAAATATGACACTTACATAGCCTCAGCCTAATCACAAAGAAGATAAATACTAGTATAATCCTCAGCAGCATGAAGGGGGAGCATTTTTATTCTGTATTGTCTGAGTTTTAAGAAATAATCCTGTATGACTTTTACAGTGAATAAAGTGAAAAAATAATTGGCTTAGAAATACCTCCATTAAAAAGGGGGGTTTGGGGCTTCCCTGGTGGTTCATTGGTAAAGATTGTGCTTGCCAATGCAAGAGACATGGGTTTGATCCCTATTTGGAAAGATTCCACATGCAGCGGAGCAACTAAGCCTGTGTGCCTTAGCTACTGAGCCTGCACTCCTCAACAAGAAAACCCACCACAATGAGAAGTCCACGTATCACAACTAGAGAGTAGGCCTGGCTCTCCACAACCAGAGAAAAGCCCATGTGCAGCAACAAAGACCCAGTGCAGCCAAAAATATATAAAACTATTTTTAAAAAGTAGGCTTGCATGATGTCTTAGGAATTTATCATGTGGGCCCAGATACCCTTAAAAGTCTCCTCAGAGAGTGAAACGTCCCCTAAAACCCCAGTCGATTCATGGGCCTGCAAGAGTGTTTACTTCCTGCCCTGAACACAACAGAGGAATCATGAAGGTGGAGACAAGAACCACGTGTGATACATATTCACAAGAATTCGAATTTGAAGAGACTGGCTCTATTCTGTCCTAATTATCAGTTACATGTAAAAACAATTTTCTAGAAATACATCATATATGTTTGACTCAACATGGCATTAAAAAAAATAATTTCTATAAAAAGTTGGACACTGGGTTCTTTATCAGAATTGTATTATGAACTGGGACTTCCCTGGTGGTCCAGTGGCTAAGACTCCACGCTCCCAATGCCGGAGGCCCAAGTTCGACCCCTGCTAGCGGAACTAGATCCCACAGGCCACACTAAGACCCAGCACAGACTAATAATAAATGTTAAAAAGAAATGTAATATGAAGTATATAATATTTCTTCAAAGAGANCACGCTCCCAATGCCGGAGGCCCAAGTTCGACCCCTGCTAGCGGAACTAGATCCCACAGGCCACACTAAGACCCAGCACAGACTAATAATAAATGTTAAAAAGAAATGTAATATGAAGTATATAATACTTCTTCAAAGAGAAGCCAGATTTAACTTACATCAATTTAACATCATTTTAGACATTTCAGAGGTATAGGTGTATCAATTAGTATGTTTTCTTGCAAGGAAAAAGGCTAACTAGTTTACCTGAGAAGAAAATTGATTAATTCATGTAGTTTGGAGACCAGACCCGAGTGGGATTGGGTGAGGCACGTCAGGGTCTCTCTCGTCTCTGGATTCCCTCAGCCTTGTCATCCTGCCAGTGCTGGACCATCCTCAGCCAGGGACTTCTGGTGCAGACCTCGGGGAAAGGCTTCCCTGACTAATACCCTGCCCCTTGCTTTCCTGTGGACCTTGCAATGTTGGGAGCAGCCATCATGCACAATGACTGCTGCAAGTCAGCATGGCTCTAGAAACACACTCTCTGTCCTCAAAATGCAGAGAGAAAGCTGAAGGTGTATTGGCACACTGCATGAATCATATAAACTGTGCATCAAGGTTAAATCACAGAGTCACAGACGCAGAGATCAAACACACAGACACCACGGGGGAAAGGGGGTGGGGTGGGATGAACTGGGAGATTGGGGGTGACATATTCCCTTGTAGCTCAGATGGTAAAGCCTCTGCCTACAATGCAGGAGACCCAGGTTCGATCCCCTGGTCAGGAAGGTCCTCTGGAGAAGGAAATGGCAACCCACTCCAGTACTCTTGCCTGGAAAATCCCATGGATGGAGGAGCANTATTCCCTTGTAGCTCAGATGGTAAAGCCTCTGCCTACAATGCAGGAGACCCAGGTTCGATCCCCTGGTCAGGAAGGTCCTCTGGAGAAGGAAATGGCAACCCACTCCAGTACTCTTGCCTGGAAAATCCCATGGATGGAGGAGCATGGTAGGCTACAGTCCATGGGATCGCAAAGAGTTGGACATGACTGAGCAACCTCACTTGGTCACTATGTGTTAAACAGATAATTAATAAGAACCTGCTGTATAGCATAGGGAACTCTATGCAGTGCTTTCTGGTGACAAAAAGGGGGATATATGTATATATACAGCTGGTTCACTTTGTTATACAGTTGAAATGAACACAACATTATAAAGCAAGTATACTCAAATAAAAATTAATTAGAGAACCAAGAAACATGAGAGTTCAGAGGAGAAAGCCATCAATAAAGGCAAGGCACAGGGCACAAATTCTCTAGCTGTCTGGAGATGCAACACAAACCCCACTCTCTCCAGCCTCCCTGGGTCTGGGGGCTTGCTCTCCAAAGATAAGTGACCAGCACCTGCAGGTCAGTCTGGACCACCGGCACCATAGATGTAACAGGACCATCCCCTGGTCTTCTCAGCCTTAATCATCCCAGGATGCTAGGGCTGATTCTAGATAAAAATACAGAATTTCATCATTGTTGTCCGACTTTGTTGATCCAAGTCCTGGATCATTTTCTGCCTGTTCTGTGGTAATTCCCTCTTGTTCTTGACTATTAGGATGTCTTCTAAGGGGTCTGAAAACACTCTTCATAAGAGGTAAAACTAGAAGCCTCACTCCAGTCAAGAGGTTTTACATTGAAAGAGATTAGAAAATCCTCGAGCTGAATGAGAAAGGAATTTGTGGGTTCTTCTCCCTTCTCATCAAAACTACCACTTTTAGGCACTTTTTAACCTGATACTTTATTTATCTTTTAATATAAATTTATTTATTTTAATTGGAGGCTAATTACTTTACAATACTGTATTGGTTTTGCCATACATCAACATGAATAAGCCCTGGGTGGACATGTGTTCCCCATCTTGAAACCCCCTCCCTCTTCCCTCCCCATCCCATCCCTCTGGGTCATTCCAGTGCACCNAACACCTGTCTCTTATACACATCTCCCCTGCGCTTACTGAATCACTTTGTTGTACACCTGAAACTATTAATAACACAATATTGTAAATCAACCACAGTTCAATTTTTAGGAGGAGGGGAAAAAAAAAAACAAAACAGCCCATAAAGGCAGGCTGGAGAGAAAACCAGAGATTGGTGAGTCATGACCATGCAACCCCAGAAGTAGTACGGCCTCTCCGTGCCGCCATGAAGGTGGAGGCTCTGCCCGCGCCAGGCGTCCTGTGCCCCCTGGCATGCAGCCTGGTGCATGCTGCGCACAGTTGCCCAGATGTGCACACAGCTTCAAGCGCACCCATTACACGTGCAGATATTTCACCCACGTTTGTGGGCGGCATATACACGAAGAAGACAAGAATGCACAGAGCAGGATTGTTTTGCTTCGGTAAGTGAACTCTGATGGAACTTGGTAGATCTCGGAGCGTTTATGAGCATGATGGATGACCCTTCGGGGGCTCGTTTCCCACCCTCCCGGCTGCGCTGGAATGCATGCCTGCAGTGACAGCACTGGGTACGGAAGGGACGAACAATGGGTCCTGTGAGTTCGCGGAGCTGGGGCTCCCCTGCCTGAGTGGGAGGTCCGAGCATCCATCTTGAACAGCACATAATTCAGAGGGGAGTGGAGGGATTCTTGTGGCATGTGGAAATAGCAAGGGGATAAAATGAGAGCGAATCATGAAAGTGCACTCAAATCACCCAACGTGCCGAGGATTGTTCATGTCAACAGATCCCACCACCGAGAAGCCGCAAGCCTGGGGAGCTTCCCGACCAGATCCAGGGCCCACTCTTCATGCTAAGTCCCCCACAGCATCACCCAGGCTGGGAGGCACAGGTGACCAGCCAGCTCAGTTAGAAGATATGCAGCCTTTTCATCCCTTTAAAAACTTGTTCGCCTGAACTTTTAAAATGCTAATACAGGTAAGTCAGCAGGACTGGTTGCTTCAGCTGCAAACCCAGAACAGGGCTGCCCCCTTGCTCCGCCTTCCCTCGGTCTGTGACAGTCACCAAGCGGCTGCACCCAAGCCCCCACTTCACAGGATCCCTATTTTTCTTGATCTTAGCAGATCTGGCGTGCTTTCCTCTGGCTGTGCGCAAAACATTCCTGACATCCTCAATTTTGTGACAGGTGGCAAGGAGGTAGCAGGAAGAGAGGACACCCTTTGCACACTTTCCTTAGGAAGTGGTTCTTTGTTTTCTTCCTTGTTTTTGATACTGAGGCTGTCCTCTGCTCTAGATTTCATTTCAAAGTCACAAAGCAAGAAAACGGACCCAGCTAAAGGTCAATGAGACTCTTTCTTGCTGCTCACCCTGGCTATGTTCTTTCAGATGTTCACAGGCAAATCTCATATGCTGGACAGAATATTCATAAGGTCTTACTATTTTCAGAAACTATTAACAATGCGATGTTGATCATAATTCTAGAGACCTTAGAAATGGTATTACTGCACCTCCCTTGGGTATCTATTTTACTGACTGCCAATACAGAGAGTATTTGGATCCAGCCTAAATCCTTCCTTCTGCAAATCAAACATATTTCCTCTTGTTCTATTCTTAATGGAGACCAGACTTCTTAAATAATCACCCTTCTTTGTGGTACTGAAGACCTACCCTCCCCACCACACATTCCACTCCACTGTCTTAGTTACCCAGCCCAACAAGGATATCCTGCAGGGAACAGGGTGTCTCTCTTTATGAACCAAGTTCAATTTTCTCCTTTCTAGTTTTATTAGCAGTAAGAACTTCTTTTCAAATAATACACTGAAGTGAAAGGTGCCACAGAAAATGCACCACTTTCAAATCCCTCAGGGGCTTGAAACTGTCGCTCTTGTAAATATTTTCCAAGTAATGCTGTTTGAAGGATAACTACAGTCTGAGTTTTTCTGTCATCAGAATCAAGTGACTGGTTCTCTGGTGACTTTTTTCTGCTTGAAAACATAATGATTCTGACTGTTTCTGGCAGATTGTCTAGTCCAAGGGTAAACTTTGATTCTTTGTTTTCAAAGTGAACTAAAATGGAGTGTTCATCAATTCAACATCAGTCAGTCTGGATAATTAAATGCTATCTCCTCTATTCACCATCTATCCTACATCCCTGCTTTTTCTCTACTCTAACCACATACAGTAACATAAAGTTCTTTATTCTCAATATTTGATTCTTATGCCTAAGATTTTCTGGATATTTATACATTTTCCCCACCTAGACCTTCTATGTTTGTTGTTACTGTTTAGTTGCTAAGTCATGCCCAACTCTTTTGTGACTCCATGGACTATAGCCTACCAGGCTCCTCTGTCCATGGGATTTCCCAGGCAAGAATACTGGAGTGGGTTGCCATGCTCTCCTCCAGGGGATCTTCCTGACCCAGGGATTGAACCCATGTGTCTACCGCATTGGCAGGAGGATTCTTCAACACTGAGCCACCTGGGAAGCCCGACCTTCTATATATGTGTCCATTAATCCCAGAGAATAACCATGTACTCATAAGATCATTATAAAATAAGATAAAACTGTTAATAACAACCACAAAAGCTGCTATTTGTTAAGTATTTCTTATAATCCAGTGTTTCTGTTAGGTGCCTCCTATAAATTGCCATATTCCATTCTTTCAGCAAAATGCTGTAAGTTGCAAAAGATGCCCTGGAGTCCAGACTCACAGTACTTCAAGTGAGACCTTATTTGGAAATAAGGTCTTTACAGAAGTAATTAGGTCAGCGTGATGTATCAGGGAGAAACTTCATCCAATATAATTTGTGTCCTTAAAAAAAAAAAGGAAATGTGGTCACAGAGACACACACATGAAGAACACCATGTGACTATAAAGAGAACTGTCTACACCATCTACAAACTGAGGACAGAGGCCTGGAGCAAATGCCTCCCTCACAGCTTCAGAAGGAACCATCCCTTGATCTCAAACTTTCAGCCTCCAGACCAGGAGGCAAAATCCTTCTGTTGTTTAAACCACCAACTTTGTTACAGCAGCCCTAGAAAATGAATGCACAACCTTACAATTGCAGTCTTCTCTTTTTTTTAATGAGAACTCTGTAGCATAAGACAATTAAAGACCTTCCCCAGATCCTACAGGCAGTAGCGGTAGGGCTGCCATGCAACATAGATCTGTTCTGTTCCTAATGCTTGCTACTCTGTCTGCTGCCTCCGGCCTAAGCTTGCACATGGGCTTACTGTGCACACCTACAATTGCGCAATCAAGAGATTTTTATATTGCTTACTCTGAGGAGAACTCCCTGAAGACCCACTTCCCTATGTTTTGGGAATGAGTTATCACAGAAAGCTTGAGAGGGAGGTAGGGACAGTGACCTGGTTTGGAACAGGCAAGGTTATATAAACAAAAAGTGGACTTTCCTGGTGGTCCAGTGGTTAAGACTTTGACTTCTAATGCAGAGGTTGTGGGTTCGATCCCTGGTCGGGCAGCTAAGACCCTATGTACCTCTTGGCCAAAATATCAAAACATAAAACAGGAGAGATGTAACAAATTCCATAGAGACTTTAAAAATTTGTAGTTGTCCAGTTGCCCAGTCATATCTGACTCTTTGCAACCCATAGACTGCAGCACACCAGGCCTCCCTGTCCCTCACTTTAAAAATGGTCCATATCAAAAACAATCTTTAAAAATAAGTAATTTTTAAACATAAGTACCTCTCATGCAATATTTGGGACATGCTTATATTAATTTTTTCCCTTGTTTAATCTGAAATTAAAATCCCACTGGTATTTTTGTAATTCTATTTGTTAAATCTGGCAATTAAAATTCTACTCCAGGAGAACTTTTAGTTTGGGGCCTCAGTCCCCAAGCTGGGAGTGATGGCATAAAAGTGGCAACAAAGGTGGGGACACCGAGGCCTGCTCTGCATATAAAGTCCTTGATTTGTCTGGTAAATGCTTTGGAATGTTCAATAAATACTGCCCATTTTTATTATGGGGGCTTCTCAGGTGGGTCAGCGGTAAAGAATCCACCTGCCAATGCAGGAAATGCAGGTTTGATCCTTGGGTCAGGAAGATCCTCTGGAGAAGGAGACAGGAACCTGCTCTGGTATTCTTGCCTGGGAAAGCTCATGGACAGAGGAGCCTGGTGGGTTACAGTCCACAGAGCTGAAAAAGAGTTGGACATGACTTAGTGACTAAACAACAACTATTATTATTATAGCAATTGGGAACTACCCTCGTAGGTCTCAGGAAAAGATGTGGGGGAAGGCAGAAGGCAAGAAAAGAAGAGCTGTTATTATTTCAAGGGTGGATTGGCACTGGAGGGCTTATACAATGAGGTGAAAGACTGATGAGATATGCTGGTTTAATGTCCCGTATCTGGTCTTCTTGTGCATCTCATTGGGCATTGAGCCAATGGAATGAAAGAGCACAGAGTTCTGACAGCACAGAGGACTAAGGCCTGCAGACACAGTGGCCACTGTACTGACTACTGAGGGGATGTAGGAGAGATTCAGGAGATGTCTGAGATACATGGAAATGTATGTCTTTTAAATTAAGTGGAATGAAAGAGTATTACGGCACTGGAAAACTGCTGGGAAGCCCAGCTACCAATTAAAACAACCAGAAAATTCCTTGCTGCTGAATGAAACTCAAGAAAAGCATACAGTGATCTTTTCGAACAGCTTACACCTTCTGAGTTCCTGGCTAGACACTCCTAAGGAGTCATGAGAGATCTTTTGGAAAGTGGAAAGAATGCCACAAGAGCAAAAAAAAAATTAAGTCAAAGTGGTGGTCATGAAATTGGCAGCTCACTGATAACTCTTTCTTTCTCTATAGTTTCTTTTTTTTAAAAAAAAGGATTTTATTTCTTTTTGGCTGTGCTGGGTCTACGTGGCCGCACAGGCTTCTCTCTAGTTGCGCGGTGCAGGCTTCTCTCATTGTGGAGCGCAGGCGTTAGTGGGCATGGGCTTCAGTAGTTTTGGCCCCCATGCTCTAGAGCCCAGCCTTAGCTGCTGTGGTGCACAGGGTTAGCCTCTGCTACATGTGGGATCTGCCGGGACCAGGGATCGAACCCGTGTCTTCTGCGTGGGCACGCAGATTCTTTACCACTGAGCCACAAGGGAAGGTCCATCTTTTTTCTTTTTTAAAAAATACACTTCTACTGCTGGGTTTACTGGATGTTACAGAACCATACAAGTATTTCCACAGCAGCCAATTCTTATCAGTTCAGGAGTCATAAAGTACATATGTTGTTTTCTCTCTGAAGACTGGCATAGGAACATGGAAAATTGGCAGAAATAGATGATGACGGACAATCTTCCATGTTCCTATGCCAATAGGAAGAGATTCAGTAGATGTGTGAGAGAATATTTATGGTGAAACCTTATCAATTCAAGACAGTAGGTAAAGGAAAATTTCAAATTTCTGTCACTTATTTCAAATGGGTTTTCACCTCAGATACTTTGAACCATTATATAGATTCCTCTTCCTCTACAGAAGTAAACTGTTTAACAATTTAGTACTGTTTTCTTTCATTATCTTTATGACAATTCTCCTACCTTTCAACTTTTTTATTTCTTAAGATGTGTCCTTTAATGGTGATAAAAGGAAAGGGATGAGATTCAGATGAACACTTAGACTCACGGCAGTTCTGGCAAGCGTGTGGGTGGGGAGGGGTGGGACATGACTGGCTGCAATTAGCACCGAGTACATGTCCGTGAACAGAGAAGTCTCTCCATAAATCCTTCAGTAATTAATTAATGAGGGACTCAACCAATTTCTGCCTTCTGGACATTATCAAACGTAATCAGAACTTCATTGTAACTATAAAACCATATGAAACGACCAGTGACCACAAGTTATATTTTAAAAAATTAATGGGCATGTTAATGCCCACTCTACTAAAGGCACACATGCTCTAGTTTTCCAGTCTCACAAAGCGCTGGAAAACCACAGCTGTTGATAATGCTTTCTCCTTGCCAGATCCTGTGACCGTGCACTTGCCTTCAACATGGCATTTGTACCACATTAAAGCTTGGCAAGCTTAATCTTCGCTAACCACGGGCAAATGGCAACATGCTATAAAATATAAAAATAAATTTCAGCCAAGAGCCATTATCAAGTATATGTTTGTTTGGATTTGACTAAGAACCTCTCATTTGTTCATGCATACTTGGCGTCTTTACATTCTGTGTACCGATTACACTCGCATTGACTATATCACATGCCTAATAGTCCAGGAAGGCTCTCAGACAGGAAAGCAGGAAAGAGAGGGGAGAGGAAGAAGCCAGAGTGAGGACGCACCCCTCTGTAAACCTTTGGGGGGACTCTTCCTCCTCTCCCGCCCAATGTACCACACTAAACGTGTTGTTGAATAATTGGAAGTTGATTCTTTTATATCATCCGATAGGAGAATCCACCCTTGCACTTTTCTAGCAAGAAGCCTCATAATAGAAGAAAACTATCCTATCTGGCTATTTGCTTCTCAGGTGGCTCAGTGGTAAAGAACCAGCTTGCCAAAGCAGGAGACTGGGTGGGTTCAATACCTGAGTCAGGAAGATCCCCTGGAAAAGGAAATGGTAACCTGTTCCAGTATTCTTGCCTGAGAAATCCATGGACAGAGGAGTCTGGTGGGTTACAGTCCATGGGGTCACAAAGAGTCAGACACGACTGAGCTACTAAACAACAACAGCCCCCCTAGTGCTCCATCCACGCCTACCTTCCAGTATCTTGAGACAGGAACACATTCCAGGCATCCTTTTTCAGTGCCTAGCAAATGGACATGTGGTACGAATAAACGCCAAACATATGTACCCACATTCTGGGTTTCAGTTGGATTTTGTTCTATCGAGGAAATAAAACAAAGCAACCCCCTCAAACAAACCAAAACAAAGAAACAGATCCTTTTCTTAATAGTCATCAACTTGGTCATTTCTTTATTCAGTCATTTTTGAGCTTCCACTAAGTACTAGGTGTGACCTTTGTTGCCATTCACTGCAGGGAGTAGACAAGATGACCTGTAAAAGTACTTAGCACGGTGCCTGGTATGTGGGAGGCAAGCCACAAAATTAGATTTCTTTCCCTCTCAAATCCTTATCCTTGAACTCATCAATCGACCAAAACCCATCAATCGGCCAACCTGAAGAAAACGATTAGCTTCCAATCCAGTGTCATCATCCTTTAAATCCCCCTACCCACCATGCAGTAATACACAGTGAGGTTAAGCATGTAAATCAGGGAGAATAAAACACACACAGGCAGTCATGGCTCATGATTCTTGCTTTGCCATGTTTTGTTGTAAAAGAGGAGAGAAAATGGTCAGTGAAGGGTTCTAGGGTTTCTAGGCTGTATCTGAACATACACACACCATACACACACACACACACATTTTGGGGAGGTTGTGTTAATCTAGGCAAATAGCTTTGCAACTGACACTAAGCATTTACTATCCTCTCTGGTTGTTTGACTGAATTTAACTTTTATTTACAAGCAACTTCTATAAATAGATGCAACCTTAAAGCCAACACTTTATGCCCCATTTTGCATCCTACTTGACTCCCAATACTAGGTCAAAGATGGAGGAGAAAACAATCTGACGCATCATCAATTTGTCACTTTCAGCAGTTTTCAGGATATACGCCAAACACCACCACCAGATTGATCACTGCCACAGGGCAACCCACACTAATCCCCGAGACATCCAGAGTGAACAGACCCTGACATAAAAGCAGATGTAGAAGTCTTTGTGAGTCCAAGATATTTAAAGAACTCATCTATGACCTCTACTGGTCAAGCTATTAAAATACAACAGCTACCATGATTTCAGAAGTGTTTTCATTCATTCATTGATCAAACACTTTTTAGCACCTACTATGTGCCAGGCTTCCCTGGGGGCTCAGATGGTAAAGAATCAGTCTGCAACACGGGAGACCTGGGTTCAGGTCCTGGAGCAGAGCATGGCAACCCACTCCAATATTCTTTCCTGGAGAATCCCCGTGGACAGAGGAGCCTGGTGGGCTGCAGTCAGTGGGGTCACAAAGAGTTGGACATGACTAAGCGGCTGATCACATGTGCCAGGCACTGACGAAGGAATGACAATAAACAAACCAGGCCTAAAAACTCCCTCCCTCTTAAAATTCAACTGGGCAGCGTTTTAAAAATATGTGTTGTAAATAAGTTGATTGTAGAGTATTTTGGAAGGTAATAAGTGCTTTTAAAAAGAGGGAAAAGTAAATCAAGGAAAAGAGACTCAAAAGCACAGAGTAGGCAGAATTGGAGAAGCAGGTTGCAGATGAAATCAGATGCTCAGGATACATGTCAGTGCAAGGGTAGAATTAAGCAAGGAGTCCAAGGAGGCGAGAATCTTAATAAGTTAACACGTGGTGGCTAAGACTTCTGCACCCCCAGTGCAGGGGTCTGGGTTCGATTTCCTGGCCAGGGAACTAGATCCCACGTGCCGCAACTGAAGATTCCACATACCACAACTGAGACCCAGTGCAGCCAAATTAATTCATTACTTTTTCAAAGAAAAGATTCTTTTTAAAAAAGGCCTAACACATAGATTCTCAAGTTAGTTTAATTAGACATCGCCTGAGAGCAAGTTTCTTTTTCACAGTTTCGCAAGAGATTTTAGAGTCAGTCAGACTTATGTCCAAGCCTGTATGGGTCAGCTTTGCTGCAGCAACAAACGAGCCTAAATTCTCAATGGCATAAAGGACAAATATTCATTATAAAGGCTGCAGGCTAACTCTGAGTCGACTGTGACTGATGGGCTCAGACCTGCTCCACGTGTGTCCTATTTCAGGGGTAGAGCTGAATAGACAGCCACCTTCTGGGGTACGTTGTCCCCACAGAGGAGGACAGGGCTGAAGTACATCTAATTGCACCACGGAACTTACAGCCTCTTCTCATTTAGGGCATACATCAAGTTCAAGTTCATTCACATTCCATTGACCAAAGAAAGTCTCACTGGCCAAGCACAGAGTCAGTGGGAACAGGGAAATGTAAGTGTGGCTCAGACACAAGGGCAAGGAGGGAGTGGACAATGGTGAGGAAATAATACAGCGTACCTGTGGGGAGTCACTCAGTTTCTCACCTTATCCAACAGTGAAACAGGAATAGGAACAGGCTACCTGTGAAGAATAAATGAGATATTATAAATGTACTTAGCAAAGTAACTGGTTTATATGAAGGGATCAGTGAAAGTTGATATCCTCTTGTCTTTTTCCAGAAGCTGCATCATCACTCTGGCCCAATTCCTCTGGAAGGTTGGGTGGCTGTTGGGTGGGAGGTGGGGTGGAATTCTCTGGCAGTCCAGTGGTTAAGACTGTATTTCCTTTGCAGGGGGTGTGGGTTCAATCCCTGGTTAGGGAGCTAAGATCTCACACGCTGTATAACCAAATAAACAAATAAGCCAAATGTACCTTTAAAAAAAGTGTTTAAAAAAAATAAAAAGAAATTATGGGGGCAAGGAGTGGATGTGTGAGAAAACTGAGAAACCTGGGACTGAAACCTTGATCCAGTTCTTTTTCTAAATCCTGGATAAATTACTGATCTATAAAATGAGGCATCCATCTAACTGATCTGTAAGGTTCCTTTCTGGTGCTAAAGATCCTCAGTCTGGGATAAAACATTAACAGGGTTTTCTTTCCTTTTTCTCTAGAGTCGCTGCTGCCTAGTTCTAACACCAGGTGGCGCTAGACAACAATTTAATGGAAAAAAATGGAGATTGGAGAGTCTAGAATTATTATTTTCTTACAGATTTGTTGGAGAAGGCAATGGCAACCTACTCCAATGTTCTTGCCTGGAAAATCCCAGGGACGGCAGAGCCTGGTGGGCTGCCATCTATGGGGTCGCACAGAGTAGGACATGACTGAAGCGACTTAGTAGCAGCAGCATAGATTTGTTACAAAACAGAGCTGTTGCATCTGAAGATAGCTTTTCAGGAAGCACCATTTTGAGGAAACACCACCCCAAAACATCAAATGCCCCCTCTAGTCCTAGGACCTCATGCTTTGGGAAAAGACTCTGGGAAATTGGGAACTACCACAGTTTCTAGGGATTTTGGAACAGGAGAGGTACTTTTTTTTTTTTTTTGAGCAAAAGCATGAGATCATTGGAGCTGTGCTATAAGATGATACAGATAGCAGCCATGTGATGGAATCTGGCATGGGGGAGAATTATTCAGCAGACTCATATAACAGGATGGAATCCATGTTCACGGATCTGAGACAAAAGAGTGGGAGTGAGCACAGCGATGGGTGAGACAGTGCAGCAACAGACTCTAAAACTTGGCAACTATTTACACCAAGAGGCTTGAAGTAGGATAAATCATAATGAAAGATGGCTCCCAGATAAGTAGGAAGATGCTGGGGCCACTGGCAGCACATGACTTTGGGAGACAGCATTACTGTTATTCCTACACTTCAAATGCACACCCAGAAGACATAATGCTTCCTGCCTCTTAGGTACCGAGAAGCCCCTGGTGCACGAGTATTGGTCCTAAAGTGGCCAGACTTGCCAGCTGTGGAAAGCACTGAGATGCTCCAACACGACAACTAGTCTTTTCTCGAGAAATGCTTCCTTATACATGATTGTAATGGTAGTACTTCATAATCTTGGAGTAGGAAATGGCAACCCACTTCAGTATTGGAAAATTCCATGGACAGAGGAGCCTGGTGGGTTACCGTCCATGAGGCTGCAGAGAGTTGGACATGACTAAGCAGGCACATGCAAACACACAAACTTTATAATCCAGAGGCATTTCTCTGATGATAATGGGGACAGGGCTATATTGGATACCTCTGTACCTTTCAGTTTTGCTGTGAACTTAAACTGCTCAAAAAAAAAAAAAAAAAAGGAAATCTTTTTTTTTTTCTTTAATTTTGGCCAGTTGTGGGAAGATGATGAAGCAGGAAGTTCTGAGAATCTGTGTCCCACCCTGGATAACAATTGAGCTGGCAGAATCTGTCTGATATAACTACTGTGGAACTCTGGACAGTTTATTGAAGGCTTGCAATGTCCAGGAGAAGATGGGGACAGTTAATTTGGCCAGTTTCAGCTCTCAGCACCACAGCAGCCTTGCATCCTCACCCTCATGGCAGGCAGCTAAGCATGATTCCTGGAGCAGCTTGTCCACAACTTGCAGGAGCCTGGGTGGGCAAAGTGGATACCAGTGGTCTGTGCTCTCATCACTGGTCACTATTTCTGACCACATAGGTCCAGACAAAAAGGCAGTGCACTGTTGTAGCACCTCCCCCCACTAATGCAANTGGAGCAGCTTGTCCACAACTTGCAGGAGCCTGGGTGGGCAAAGTGGATACCAGTGGTCTGTGCTCTCATCACTGGTCACTATTTCTGACCACATAGGTCCAGACAAAAAGGCAGTGCACTGTTGTAGCACCTCCCCCCACTAATGCAAGTCCCTCTCCATCTGGCTTAAGTGACAACCAGGAGATTTAAAGAGAACAGTGTCCTTTTTTTTTTTTTTTAAACAGTGCTTGTTAGTGAGGTGCTAATAAGCAGACCAGTGTACACATACTAGAGGTCCCAGAAAGAGAAGACAGTAAAGGGCAGAGAGGATATCTGAAGATATAATGGCTGAAAACGTGCCAAACTTGATGAAAAACATGAATATAAATATCCAACAAGTTCAACAATGTCCAAGGATGGTGAGCTGAAAGCCCCCAAAAAGAGAACATCCAGGAAGCAGCAATATAGCAGCAAATAATCACACACAAGGGATCCTTAACAGGACTATCAGGAGATTTCTCATCAGAAACTTTGGAGACCATAAAGCAGTGGGCCGATATAATCAAAATGCTATAAGAAAAAAGCCATCAACCAAGAATTCTATATCTAGCAAAACTGCCCTTGGAAAGTAAGAGAGAAATTAAGATATCAAGATAAAAGCGAGGGAGTCTGTTACTAGTGGACTGCTCAAGAGAGTCCTGCAAGGTGAAATGAAAAGATACTTGAAGCCATAAGAGAAACTCAGATCTCTATGGAAAAATCACAAGTGTTAGTCACTCAGTCCTGTCTGACTCTTTGTGACCCCATTGTCTGTACTGGAGTGGATTGCCATTTTCTTCTCCAGGGGATTTTCCCGATCCAGGATTGAACCCAGGTCTCCTACATTGCAGGCAGACTCTTTACTGACTGAGCCAGCAGGGAAGCCCCTCAGATGGAAAAATCAAGAAGCCCCTTAGATGGAAAAACATTTATCTTTTTCTCTTCCTTGAGAGCTCTGGACCCCTTTCTCCTCCTCAAAGACCCTGGACCCCTTCCTCCTTGAGGGCCCCAGACTCCTTATCAACCTACCTAAGAATTAACTCTTATACAAGATGGAAAAATCAAGATCTCAGCAAAGGTAAATACATGGATAATTACAAAAGCTAGTGCTATTGTAACAATGGTTTGCAACTGAACCTTTTGTTTTGTACATGACTTGAGAGTACTGCATTTTAAAAACATAACATTTTACATTTGGGGGCATATGATGTAGACAGAGGTAATTTTATGATATCAACAACTGAAAGGGATGGGGTGAAGCTGTAAAGGATTTGGAGTATGTTATTGAAGTTAGGCTGGCATAAACTCAAACTATAATGTTATAACTTTAGGATGTCAAAGGAAATATCTGTGGTAACCACAAAGAAAATAGCTATAGAAGATACACAAAAGGAAATAAAGGAATTCAAACATTTCACTACAAAAAATCAACTGAACACAGGGCCTTCCCTGGTGATCCAGATGTTAAGACCGCACTATTCCATTGCAAGGGGACCTAAGATCCTGCAAGCCACACAAGAGACCAAAATAATAATAATTTTTAAAAATTAAATTAAAAATCAACTGAATACACCAAAAGAAACCAGTAAATAATGCAGGAGATGAATAATAATAGTAATAATAAAAGCTACAAGACATTTAGGAAACAAATAGCAAAATCACAGAAGTAAATCCTTACCAGTAATTATTTTAATTGTAAATAAACTCTTCTGTGGATCACAACAAACTGTGGAAAATTCTTCAAGAGATGGGAATACTGGACCACCTGACCTGCCTCTTGAGAAATCTGTATGCAGGTCAGGAAGCGACAGTTAGAACTGGACATGGAACAACAGACTGGTTCCAAATAGGAAAAGGAGTACGTCAAGGCTGTATATTGTCACCCTGCTTATTGAACTTCTATGCAGAGTACATCATGAGAAACGCTGGGCTGGANATAAATAAAATTATAAAAAGAATGGGTAAGGTGGTAAATTGTATATTATATGTACTTTACACACATACACACAACTGTAAAAAAGAAAAGCAACACAGAATAGCATAACTATTTAAAAACAAACAAAAAACCCTTAGCAATTTCTTAAGCCTCCTGTATGCCAATGTGTCCACAGAGCACAGCAGAAGGAGCAGTGAATTTGGGGTCAGATGGGCCTGGTTTGAAATCTGAAAATCCTGCTCTACTATATAGTCAAAGCTATGATTTTTCCAATAGTCATGTACAAATGTGAGAGTTGGACCATAAAGAAGGCTGAAGAATTGATGCTTTCAAACTGGGCTGCGGCAGAAGACTCTTGAGAGTCCCTTGGACAGCAAGGAGATCAAACCAGTCAATCCTAAAGGAAATCAATCCTGAATATTCATTGGAAGAAGTGATGCTGAGGCTCCAATACTTTGGGCACCTGATGTGGAGAGCAATTCACTGGAGAAGACCCTGATGCTGGAAAGATTGAAGGCAGGAGGAGAAGGGGGCGACAGAGGATGAGATGATTGGATGGCAGCATCTACTCAATGGACATGAGTTTGAGCAAGCTCGGGGAGACAGTGAAGGACAGTCCACAGGGTCACAAGAGTCAGACATGACTGAGCAACTGAACAACTGTATTAACACCTCAGGTTAAAGAGTCTGCCTGCAGTGCAGGAGACCTGGGTTCAATCCCTGGGTCAGGAAGATCCCCTGGAGAAGGAAATACTGGCAACCCACTCCAGTATTCTTGCCTGGAGAATCCCATGGATGGAGGAGCCTGGTGGGCTACAGTCCACGGGGTCACAAAGAGTCAGACACAACTGAGTGACTTCACTCACTTCTGTATAAAACTGAACAGAAGAGAACATGTTTTTTCAGCTTTGAAAGTACTCTACTGCCTGGAGAAAGTTACTTAATCTCTCTGCATCTCAATTCCACCCTTAACATATGGGATATAATATCAGTCTCACAGTTTAGCCATGAAAAGTAAAGATAAGGTGGTTAAATGTAAGTTCTGCTGCTGCCAAGTCGCTTCAGTCGTGTCCGACTCTGTGCGACCCCACAGACGGCAGCCCATTGGGCTCCGTCATCCCTGGGATTCCCCAGGCAAGAACACTGGAGTGGGTTGCCATTTCCTTCTCCAATGCATGAAAGTGAAAAGTGAAAGTGAAGTCGCTCAGTCGTGTCTGACTCAGTGACCCCATGGACTGCAACCTACCAGGCTCCTCCATCCGTGGGAGTTTCCAGGCAAGAGTACTGGAGTGGGATGCCATTGCCTTCTCTGAAATGTAAGTTCTTGTTGCCTTTAAACACAAGGCTGTTAGGATGCCCTTGTATGAATCTATCAGACAAGCTCAGCATCAGCAGAGATACATATAAGGCCATGGCTTTCTGTGAGCACTTTTTGCAAGAACCGATGAGCTCTTATGATATGAGATATTAAAAAATCAAATATATTAAGCTGGCCTATAGCTTGATACTAAGGATATTCACTGGTTCACAATAAATAAAGAGGAAGAAGGAGTTACACAATACATCTCTGTCCTAATTACTCAATCACTACCCAACTGAAACATTGCTTCATAAGAGATTAGCCACAGTCTCTGGGAGCAATAAACATCCTGCATTGCAAACCCCATTTTGCCATCTCACAGAACCTCCATAAATCTCAGTTGCAAGTGAAGGTATCTCTTATTTTATCTATGTAGCGACTATTTCAGGATCATTTTTACAACAGTCATCACTATTAGTCCTTTGGCCAACTCTCCCAGTCAGGGAAAGAAGACATTAATATGCAATGCTGGTATTTCTATTTTGCATTTAGGGCCTCCAGGTGGTTCAGTAGTAAAGAGTCCATCTGCCAATGCAGGAGATATACATTCAGTCCCTGGGGGGGAAGATCCCCCGGAGAAGGAAACGAAAACCCAGTCCAGTATTCTTGCCTGGAGAATTCCGCGGACAGAGGAGCCTGGCAGGCTACAGTCCATGAAGTCCCAAAGAGGTGGACATGACTTAGCAACTAAACAATGAACAACAACCTCTGCAGAGAGTACTAGATAAGCAGTGATGCATTCCCATTCCACGTCTCCCCTTTTCTCAACAAACCCAGATTACCTGTCTACCACACCTCCAACCACAGTAACCCCAGACAGGGTTTCCTCAGATGGAACCCAGTTCTGCTCTGCTCATATTCAGTCATTTTCCTGTGCCTGTGCGTGGCTCGTCCCCACCGTTCCCCATCTTCTCGGCGTGTCATGGCGGGCTCTCAGCAAGAGTGGATGCAGGGTCTCTTCCCTTATGTCCTGATTCTTATTACCTCCCCTGATGGAGTGACTTTCCAGGTCCGGGAACACTTTCATACGTGTGTGACAAGTTCCCGCAGCCTTCCTGGAGCGGGACGATGCCTCTCATTGCCTGGCTCAGAACCAGTTATTCTGTTCATCTGTGGCATGCCCTTGCGATATGTTGTATTTATTCTGCCTGCACACATTCCTGCCTTCCTAGAGGAAGACGTGAATAAACCACCTGGCCTTTCCCTGCAAGAAAGTAATTTTTTCACCTTAGGTGGGCCATCTGTTTCTCTGAACACAGCTCTGCTTTGACTTGACTTGAATACATCTTGTCCTAGGCATTTTGCCAGCTGTACCAAAAGAAAACAAAAAAAAAGCTGTAGGCTCCAGGAAATGGAGCAACTAAAAGTGGTTTCCCTGTGATGTCAGGTCACTCTTTCTTTCTGAAATGCAACTTATGGAATTAACCTAAAGGAAATTGTGCATCACTCTCCATAGGGGTGGTTTGTAGAGTGGCAGGAGGCCCTGATAACAACCAACCATGAATTTCCTAAGTCTCAGTCTCACTGAGGTATGTCACTAGATTCAGCATTGTGCCCACAAATGGAGAGGAAAACTGGGTACTTGCATTGGACCCCAAACAGAGTACCCCTAAGCTAAAGGTTCTCCTCAACACTAGATGCAGACCCAGTCCACACATGCAGTTTCAGTATTCATTTCTCAGTCTCACTCAAATGACTGCTCCTTTCCTTTTTTTTTTTTGAATTTAACTTTTTACTTTATATTGGAGTATAGCCAATTAACAATGTTGTGATAGCTTCACAGCAAAGGAACTCATCAAATGGCTGATTCTGGTACTCAGGTATGTTAAGAAAATTTTCCTTAAACCATTTGGAATTAAAGATCTCTTCTTAAATGCCCAAGCTATTGGGGAAAAAGTATTACCCAGGGCAGAGTGTCAAAATATTCAGGCTGCATAGCAAAAGAAATACTCAAGAAAATGAAATGACATCCTATATAATGGGAAAAAATATTTACAAATCTTATGTCTAGTAGGGGGTTGATAGCTAGAATATATAAAGAATTTATTCTAAAATCCTATAGGAAATCAGCCCTGAATATTCATTGAAGGACTGATGCTGAAGCTGAAGTTCCAATAATTTGGCCACCTGATTCAAAGAGATGACTCACTGGAAAAGACTCCAATGCTGGGAAAGACTGAGGGCAGGAGGAGAAAGAGGGAACAGAGGATGAGATGGTTGGATGGCATCACCAACTCAATGGACGTAAGTTTGTGCAAACTCCAGGACACAGCAAAGGACAAAGCCTGGTGTGCTGCAGTCCATGGGGTCACAAAGAGTCAGATATGACTTAGTGACTGAACAACAATAAAGAACTCATACAATTAAATAGCCAAAAAAAAAAAAAAAAAAAACCCAAACAAATAATTCAGTTTAAAAATGGGCAAATTCTACTTTTGGTTTATTTAAAATGGACCTACCATATGATCTGGCATAAAATTGCTTCTGGGAATATAACGGAGGGAAATGAAAACATTACATTGAAGAGATACCCATGTTCATAGCAGCACTGTTCACAACAGCCAAAACATAGAAACAACTGAACACTGATAAATAAATGGATAAAGAAGCTGTGGTCTATACACACACACACACACATATATGTATACGCAATGGAATATTCAGCCATAAGAAGGAAGGAAAATCTGCTATTTGCAAGACGTGAATGGAACTTGAGGGCATTGTGCTAAGTGAAATGAGTCAGACACAGAAAGACAAATACTGTATGCCCTCAATTACACCGGGAATCTTGAAAAACTGCATTGAAAAAGAGATCAGATGTGTGGTTACCAAAGGCAAGGCGTGAGGAGAAGACCTGGGGCCTTGAGCTTCTCAGAAGGGACAAGACCGTGGCTGATATCCAGCCTCTATGCACTGGCACAGTGTTCCTGTAGTTTAACACACAGAACCACGGCCCTGAGGGCTGATAAACAGCTGAGGTTAGACCATGTGTCACTGGATGACCATCTGAGGGCCCCCTGCAGGTGGTAATGGACTTGGGGCACTGCTCCACGAGCCAAGCAGCTCCAGGTTGGTAGCTGCATGGACACAGACCCCGAGGCCCTCAGGAGGGGCCCGGTGGGCAGGAGGCCAGCAGGGGACACCACTGCAGGTGGGACAGAAGCAAAGGGGCTCCAGGTCCAGGCTCCATGAGCTGTAATTTTTTTAAAAGATTTTTTTGATGTGGACCATTTTAAAAGACCTCACTGAATTTTTTACAATATTGTTTCTGTTTTATGTTTTGGTTTTCTTGGCCAAGAGACATGTGGAATCTTAGCTTCCTGACCAGCAGGTCGAACCTGCACCCTCTGTTGAAAAGCAAAGTTTTGACCACTGGACCACCAGAGAAGTCCCCACCCAGAAATTTCTAAACATCAATAAGAGACTTAGAAATAATTAGAATGATTTGGTGGCCATTTTGTCTTAAAGCATAAGTAGCTTTAGGATGAGTTTAGTTTAGAGAATACACAGAGAAAATTTAATGTTTTTACTTATATAATGATTTACTGAAATACATTTGTTTATAAAATGTATTTTGCCATAAAAGTGGTTAAATACTCTGCACATCATTGTTAGACTGGGCAGCAGTAAGCTGGGGGACAGCGACTCAGCCGGTGGAGCCTGTAAAGGCTTCACTGAACCCCTGCTTCCCACCATCCCAGAATGACCAGACTTGGGCAGATACGGGTTTCGTCTGATTGACAAGTGAAATGTCATTTTCCATCTGTGGCTGAGCACTGGGCCCACCACACCCAATCAGTTCCCAGCCACTGCTGCTCTCCCGAACCTTCCGAAGGGTCTGACCTGCTGCGCAAGTACAGACTCTGCAAAGGAAATGCAGGTTAGGTTTCTAGTAACTTTACCAGGACACAGAGGGCCAGGAGTTCTGTTTAACACATAGCTAGTGAGCATCTAAATCAGGCCAGGCAGAGTCTGGGCACTAAGGATGCACAACATCAGAAAGGACAAAAAACCCTATACCCGGAGCCAATGAGGAATTGTAGGTGGTCATTATTCAAAGGCCGAGGGCCCAGGAGAACCCTCTGACCTCAAGTCAGCACCCTCTGCTCTGCCCTCCTCGGGCTGGAGTATGAGAACACGGTGATGAGTTCCACAGAACGGTGGGGCTGGTCTACCCTGAGACAGGTAAGCATCATAAGGACAGGCTCCAGGAAAGAACTCCCGCCGAATGTTGACTGCTCCTTTGTCACAATTTAGTATCTAAAATTCTGTCATTCAAGAAGCGTTTTCCAACAGCTGTTCCTTAGAATCTCATCCCTCAAGATCCCTAGTTAAAAATATTTTTTCAGCTGTTAAACAAATTTGGCAAACACTTGAGCTCTTGGTGAGTCACAGTGAACTGGCATACTAATCTGTAGGACCTCCGTTGGTTTTGGATTCAAAATTTGGGCATCTCTATTTTTCTAATTATTTGTTTAAGCCTCCATCCCTCCACATTGTAGGTAATTCAGTATCTCTCTCTCTCAGGGACTCTCCATTCCCCAAATTGTTCACAACCTGGGAATTTACTTGGTCCAAAGGGAGCAGTCTTGTTTCAAAGTTCCAGAGAGAAAAAACTGATCTGCCCATTAGAAGTTCTGATTTTACAAAACAATGTGGAATTGGCACAAAAGAGACATATGGATCAATGGAACAGAATATAGAGCCCAGAAATAAACCCACATAACTGTGTTCAATTTATCTTTGACAAAGGAGGCAAGAATATACAATGGAGAAAAGACAGTCTCTTCAGTAAGCTCTGCTGGGAGAGCACTTAATCAATGCAGTTAGAACACACTCTCACACCCTAAACAGAAATAAACTCAAAATGGCTTAAAGACTTAAAAGATAGGACACCATAAAATTCCTAGAAGAGAACACAGGCAAAACATCCTCTGAGATAAACCATACCAATGTTTTCTTAGGACAGTCTCCCAAGGCAATAGAAATAAAAGCAAAAATAAACAAATGGGACCTAAACAAACTTACAAGTTCTTGCATGGCAAAGGAAACCATAAACAAAACAAAGAGATGACCTACCGACTGTAGAAGATATTTACAAACAACGTGACCAACAAGGAATTAATTTCCAAAATACACAAACAGGTCATAAAACTCAATACTAAAAAATACAAACAACCCAATCAAAAAAACAAAAATGGGCAGAAGACCTAACATAGACCTTTCTCCAAAGAAGACACACAGAGAGCCAACAGGGACATGAAAAGATGCTCAACAACACTAACTAGTAGAGAAATGCAAATCGAAACTACAGTGAGGTATCACCTCATGCTGGTCACGTATCCCTACGCCTGATTCATGTTGACATATGGCAGAAACCAATACAATATTGTAAAGCAATTATCCTTCAATTAAAAATAAATAAATTTATTTTTACAAATAATTTACAAATGGGGCTTCGCTGGTGGCTCAGTAGTAAAGAATCAGCCTGCCAATGCAGGAGACACAAATTCAATCCTTGGCCTGGGAAGATCCCACGTGCCTCAGAGCAATTAAGCCTATGTGCCACAACTATTGTTCAATAACATACATTAAAAAAGAAAGAAAGAAAACAAACTTATGGTTTCCAAGTAGGGGCATAAATTAGGGATATGGAACTAACACATGCAAACTACTATATATAAAATAAACAACAAGGTCCTACTGCACAGCATAGGGAACTAAGTTTAATATCTTGTAATAAACCATGATGGAAAAGGATACAAAACACACAGATACATACATATCTGAATCACTTTGCTGTATGCCAGAAACTAACACAGCCTTGTAAATCAACTATATTTCAATTCTTAAACTAGTTCTGATTCTAATTCATTCTGCGTGGTGTCACTGTTCAGAACTGGTTCTGTCAGGCTGAAAGGCTGTCCTTTCTGCTTCAGAACCTCACACAGGCAGCAGGGTGGCTCTGAGGCCACAGGCTCCCAAGTCAACACTTACTGGATTTGCACTCACACAGCCAGCCACTGTTCCACAAACACGGCTGCTTTGCCATGGTGCCCGGCTGTAACTGGGTTTCTAACCACAGCTGCATACTGTATCTAGAACACGCTATCCCCCACAAACCTCTAGGCTCTGGTCTGGAGCCCAAGCCCCTGACCAAGACTCCCTCTTTTATCTTGGGGGAACTTTTACATTTTCTTGCTCACAGTGCTAGGGCCATTTTAGTTCTTAGGAAGCTGAATCTCAGAAGGGAAGGGGAGAGGGCCTTGATTCCTCTCCTGGAAGACTCTTGGTAAGTTCAATTTGGCACATGGCCGGGGATACTAAGAACAATTTTTGTAAATCTTCCTTCACCGGAGACATGAATATCAACTCACTTGTATTGTCATCATCAACAGTTTTCAGGGAATAACCCAAGAAGATCCAGAGGGCCAATGCCTTGCTGCTCCTCCAGCCAAAAACAAATTAAAACAAACAAACATATATATTTTTGTGAAAGAGAGATAGAAGAATATATTTTCCCCTGCTATAATTTTACATATTAAAGGCGGAGGGTCTCTCTATAGAAGCCCCTGTTGGATGGATCATAAGGTGTGTTCTGCTTCAGAGAGAATCAAGTTCCCAAGAATTCTCTCCTGAATTTCTTCCACTGAATTAAAGTCCTAACCACCCCCTCTCACCCCCCTATNTTTTTTTTTTTAACACTGAACCACCTGGGAAGCCCCTGGTTACCACTTTGGGGCTGTGGAACAATAATAAAAACAGCTGTGTTTTCTTTTATTTCAATTTTAATCTTATATTGGAGTATAATATTGTGTTAGTTTTAGGGGTAGAGCAAAGTGATTCAAATAGATTCATATACATGTATCCTTGCTCAAATTCTTTTCCCATGTAGATTATTACAGAATATTGAGCAGAGTTCCCTGTGCCATACAGAGGGTCCTTGTTGGTTATCTATTTTATATATAGAAGTGTGTGGCAACTGTGTTTTCTTATTCTGCGGTCTTGACTTCATCTCCAAGATTTGTTCCAGAGGCCCTGGGAAGAAGTGTGGGTCTATATGTCTGCTCTGTATGTGTGTCTATATATGTGTCTTTTTAAAAATTAAATATATATATATTATTACTTATGTCTTTGTGTGTGCTGGGTGTTCCTTGCTGCACGGGGACTTTCCAGTTGCAGTGAGCAGGGGCTACGCTTCGTTGCAGTGCACAGGCGTCTCATTTCAGTGGCTCCTCTCGTTGCAGAGCACAGGCTCTAGTTGCTTGGGCTTCAGTAGGTGTATCACGTGGGCTCAGCAGTTGTGGCAAAAGGGCTTAGCGGGCTTCGCTGCTCCAGGGCGTGTGGGATCTTCCCAGACCAGGGACTGAATCCATGTTCCCCTGCACTGACTGGTGAATTCTTAACCGCTGCACCACCAGGCGAGTCCTATCCATGTCTTTTGTATGTGTTCATGTGTCTTTGTGTGTGTGTGTCTGTGCGTGTTTGTGTGTGGGGGTGTATTGAAGAAAAAGGCAGTGTTTGCCCTTGTTCTTTTTGGAGTCAGATGTTGTGGAAAGCGCTTGCTCTTTCAATCACAGCCTGGGCCCTTCGTGTCTGAATGGCACTCAATGCCCTTGTTCTGACTTTCTCCACCC
>SJYV01013295.1:99984-201000 GCA_006410875.1 Neotragus pygmaeus | reverse complement strand
TCCAAAGAAATCCCAGGGCTGATCTCCTTCAGAATGGACTGGTTGGATCTCCTTGCAGTCCAAGGGACTCTCAAGAGTCTTCTCCAACACCACAGTTCAAAAGCATCAATTCTTTGGCGCTCCAACTCTCACATCCATACATGACTACTGAAAAAAATCATAGCTTTGACTAGACGGACCTGTGTTGGCAAAGTAACGTCTCTGCTTTTTAATATGCTGTCTAGGTTGGTCATAACTTCTCTTCCAAGGAACAAGCGTCTTTTAATTTCATGGCTGCAGTCACCATGTGCAGTCATTTGGGAGCTCCCAAAAATAAAGTCTGACACTGTTTCCACTGTTTTCCCACCTATTTGCCATGAAGTGATGGGACCAGATGCCATGATCTTAGTTTTCTGAATGTGGAGTTTTAAGCCAACTTTTCACTCTCCTCTTTCACTTTCATCAAGAGGCTCTTTAATGGTTCTTTGCTTTCTGCCATAAGGGTGGTGTCATCTTCATATCTGAGGTTATTGATATTTCTCCTGGCAATGATGATTCCAGCTTGTGCTTTGTCCAGCCCAACATTTCTCATGATGTACTCTGCATATAAGTTAAATAAGCAGGATGACAATATACAGCCTTGAGTACTCCTTTCCCAATTTAGAACCAGTCTGTTTTTCCATTTCCAGTTCTAACTGTTGCTTCCTGACCTGCATACAAATTTTTCACGAGGCAGGTCAGGTGGTCTGGTATTCCCATCTCTTTCAGAATTTTCCACAGTTTTTTGTGATCCACACAGTCAAAGGCTTGGTCATAGTCAATAAAGCAGAAGTAGATGTTTTTCTGGAACTCTTGTTCTTTCGAAGATCCAACCTCTAGGTTCTGTCTTATTCTAACTCAAAACTCTAGGTTCTGTCAGATTTTCCTCAGTACTCGAGGTTCTATCTGATTTTACCTCAGAAGCATCAAGTTTCTGTCAGATTTTACCTCAGCAGACTCTAGTTTCTGTCAGATTTTATCTCAGAATGTCCTAAGCTTGTCAGATATTACCTCAGAACACTCTAGGTTGTCAGATTTTACCTCTGAACCCTCTTCTTTTTGTCAGATTTTACCTCAGAACGTCTTAGGTTCTGTCATGTTTTACCTCTGAACCCTTCCCTTGAGAAATCTCCTTCAGTTGGTCAGAAATCTTCTGTCCTGCACAATCTCCTCAGAAATCTCCTTTTCTTTAGAATTTCCTCATTATTTCTTTCTTTCCCTCAGAAATCTGCTTATTTCCTTCAAAATTCCCTCAGAAATCTTCTTTCACTGAGAAATCTTCTTTCCCTCAGAATTTCCTTTGAAATCTTCTTTGCCTCAGCACGAGGTGGCGGGGTGGGGTGGGGGAAGGAAGCAAGGGCATTATTAGCAACCTTACAGAAAGTAACAGTAGTATAAGTGAACAGTATGAACAAATGTATGATAATAAATTATCTAATCTAGATGAAACGGACAGATTCCTAGAAACACAAAATTACCAAAGTTGACTCAAGAACAAATAGAAAACCCAATCTATCTATAATAAGTAAAGAGATTCTATCCATAATAAAAAATTTTCCATCAAAGAAATGACCCGGACCAGATGGTCACTAGTGAATTCAATCAAACTTTTAAAGATTAATTAATGTCAATCCTATTTAAATTTTTCCAAAAAACGGAAGAGGCAACATTTTCTAACACATTCTATGAGGCTAACATTATCCTAATAGTAAAGTGAGATAAAAACAGTAGAAGAAACCACAAACCGATGAAATCTACAGTCATATCCCTTATGAATGCAGATGCAAAAGTCTTCAACAAAATAGTGACAAACCAAACCCGACAACATAATAAAAGTATTATATACCAAGTGATATTTCCCCCAGGAATGATAGGGTGATTCAATAAAAGAAAATAATTCAATGCAATACATTACATTAATAAAACAAAGAAAGAAAGCACATGATTACTTCAATATATATAGAAAAAATATTTGTCAGAGTTCAATAATACCCTTTCATGATAAAAACAGGAAACTAAGAATAGAAGGAAACTTTCCTTATAAAACAAAGAGAGAGCATTTAGGTATACCCACAATTAACATTATACTCATTGATAAAAGACTGAAAACTGTCTTTGTAAGGAAAAGAACAAGACATAGATGCCTACTTCCATCATTCCTATTCAATATTGTACTATAAATCCTAGCCAGAGCAATTTTGCAAGAAAAATAAATAAAAGGCATCAAATTAAAAAGAAGTAAAATGATCTCTAAAGATAACATGATTTTATAGATAGAAAATCTCATAAAATCCACTAAAATACTACTAGAACTCATAAAGGAATTCAGGACAACTGCAGGGTCAACACACACTATCAGTTTTCTATACACGAGTAATGAATAATGCAAAATAAGATATTGAGAAAACATTTCCACTTATAATTTCATCAAAAGAATGAAATATCATGAATAAATTTAACCAAGGGGGTAAAAGACTTGCCCACTGGAAACTAGAAAACATTACAGAAAGAAATTAAAGACGACCTAAATAGATGGGGAAACAGTAGAAACAGTGTCAGACTTTATTTTTGGGGGCTCCAAAATCACTGCAGATGGTGGTTGCAGCCATGAGATTAAAAGATGCTTACTCTTTGGAAGGAAAGTTATGACCAACCTAGACAGCATATTGAAAAGAAGAGACATTACTTTCCCAACAAAGGTCCATCTAGTCAAGGCTATGTTGTTTTTTCCAGTGGTCATGTATGGATGTGAGAGTTGGACTGTGAAGAAAGCTGAGAGCTGAAGAATTGATGCTTTTGAACTGTGGTGTTGGAGAAGTCTCTTGAGAGTCCCTTGGACTGCAAGGAGATCCAACCAGTGCATTCTGAAGGAGAACAGCCCTGGGATTTCTTCGGAAGGAATGATGGTAAAGCTGAAATTCCAGTCCTTTGCCACCTCATACGAAGAGTTGACTCATTGGAAAAGACTCTGATGCTGGGAGGGATTGAGGGCAGGAGGAGAAGGGGACGACAGAGGATGAGATGGCTGGATGGCATCCCTGACTCGATGGATATGAGTCTAAGTGAACTCCGGAAGTTGGTGATGGACAGGGAGGCCTGGCGTGCTGCAATTCATGGGGTCACAAAGAGTCGGACACGACTGAGCAACTGAACTGAACTGAAAATTAATGGAAAGACATTCCATATTCATGGATTGAAATATTTAACATTTTAAAGATAGCAATTATTAAGTGAACTACAGCGACAGTACAACCTTCATCAAAAGTCTATGGTCTTTTTTGGGGGGCAAAAATAGAAAAACTAGTCTTCTAATTCATATGTAACTGCAAGAGTCTCCAAGTAACCTAAACCATATTGAAAAAACTGGAGAAGGGAATGGCAAACTACTTCAGTAGTCTTGCCTTGAGAAACCCATGAGCAGTATGAATAGCCAAAAGATGCACCACCAGAAGATGAGTCGAATATGCTACTGGGAAAGAGCAGAGAAAGAGCTCCAGAAAGAATGAAGAGGCTGGGCCAAAGCGGAAACTATACTCAACTGTGGATGTGCCTGATGATGAAAGTAAAGTCTGATGTTCTAAAGATCAATATTGCATAGGAACCTAGAATGTTAGGTCCATGAATCAAGGTAAACTGGACTAGGAATTGGTGTACTAAAAATGAATGGGAATGGACAAATTCAATTCAGATGACCATTATATCTACTACTGTGGGCATTAAAGAAATGGAGTAGCTCTTAAAGTCAACAAGAGTCCAAAATGCACTACTTTGGGTGAAATCTCAAAAATGACACAATGATCTCGGTTCATTTCCAAGCAAATCATTCAACATCACAGTAATCCAAGTCTATGCCCCAACCACTAATGCCAAAGAAGCTGAAGTCAAACGGTTCTATAAAGGCCTATAAAACCTTCTAGAACTAACACCAAAAAAAGATGTCCTTTTCATTATAGGGGATTGGAATGCAAAAATAGGAAGTCAAGAAATACCTAGAGTAACAGGCACGTTGGCCTTGGAGTACAAAATGGAGGGCAAAGACGAACAGCATTTTGCCAAAATGCTCTGGTTATAGCAAACACCCTCTTCCAACAACACAAGAAAAGACTCTACATGTGGATATCAACAAATGTTCAATACCAAAGTCAAATTGATTATATTCTTTGCAGCTGAAGATGGAGGTGCTCTATACAGTCAGCTAAAACAAGACCTGGAGCAGACTGTGGCTCAGATCATGAACTTCTTATTGCAAAATTCAGATTTAAATTGAAGGAAGGGAAAACCACTAGACTATTCAGGTATAACTTAAATCAAATCACTTATAATTATACAAGAGGTGATGAATAGATTCAAAGGATCAGATCTGACAGACAGAGTGCCTGAAGGACTATGAACAGAGGTTCGTAACACTGTACAGGAGGCGGTGACCAAAACCTTCCCCAAGAAAAAGAAATGCAAGAATGCCAAGTGATTGTCTGAGAAGGCCATACAAATAGCTGAGAAGTGAAAGGCAAAGGAGAAAGGCAGAGATATACCCAACTGAATGCAGAGTTCTGGAGAATAGCAAGGAGAGATAAGAAAGCCTTCTTAAGTGAACAAAGCAGAGAAATAGAGGAAAAACACAGGATGGGAAAGACTAGATATCTCTTCAAGAAAATTGGAGATACCATGAAAATGTCTCATGCAAAGATGGGCACAATAAAGTACAGATACAGCAAGGATCTAACCAAAGCAGAAGATACTAAGAAGAGGTGGCAAGAATACACAGAAGAACTATGCAAAAAAGATCTTGATGACCCTCATAACCATGATGGTGTGGTCATTCACCTAGAGCCAGACATCCTGGAGTGTGAAGTCAAGAGGGCCTTAGGAAGCATTACTACGAACAAAGCTAGTAGAGGTGATGGAATTCAGCTTAGCTATTTTAAATCCTAACAGAGGATGCTATGAAAGTGCTGTACTCAATATGCCAGCATATTTGGAAAACTCAGCAGTGGGCACAAGACTGGAAAATGTCAGTTTTCATTTCATTGCCAAAAAAAGGCAATGCCAAAGAATGTTCAAACTTCCACACAAATTGTGCTCATTTCACAAGCTAGCAAAGTAATTCTCAAAATACTTTAAGCTAGGTTTCAACAGTATGTGAACTGAGAACTTCCAGAAGTACGAGTTGGATTTAGAAAAGGCAGCAGAACCAGAGATCAAACTGCCAACATCTGTTGGATCATAGAAAAAGCAAGAGAATTCCAGAAAAACATCTACTTTTGCTTCATTGACTATGCTAAAGCCTTTGATTCTATGGATCACAACAAACTGGAACATTCTTAAAGAGATGGGAATACCAAAGCACCTTACCTGTCTCCTGAGAAACCTGTATGCAGGATAAGAGGAAACAGAATAAGACATGGAACAACAGACTGGTTCAAAACTGGGAAAGGAGTACATCAACGCTGTATATAGTCACCTTACTTATTTAACTGCTATTTAGAGAACATCCTGTGAAATACAGGCCTGGATGAATCACAAGCTGGAATCAAGTCTACCAGGAAAAATACCAACAACCTCAGATATGCAGATCATACCACTTTAATGGCAGAAAGCGAAGAGGAAAGAGCCTCTTGATGAAGGCAAAAGAAAGTGGAAAAGCTAGCTTAAAACCCAACGTTCAAAAAACTAAGATCATGGCATCCAGTCCCATCACTTCATGGCAAATAGATGGGGAAATGTGCAAACTGTGTCAGATTTTTTCTTGGGCTCTAAAATCACTGCAGATGGTGACAGCAGCCATGAAATCAAAAGACGCGTGCTCCTTGGAAGAAAAGCTATGACAAACCTAGACAGCATATTAAAAAGCAGACACATCACTTTGCTGACAAAGGTCTGTATAGTCAAAGCTATAGTTTTTCCAGCAGTCATGTACTCATGTGAGTTGGACCATAAAGAGTTCATCCTTTTGAATTGTGGTGCTGGAGAAGACTCTTGAAAATCTGTTAGACTTCAAGGAGATCAAACCAGTCAATCCAAAAAGGAAATGAACCCTGAATATTCATTGGAAAGACTGATGGTGAAGCTGAAGCTCCAATGCTTTGGTCACCTGATGCAAAGAGCCGACTCACTGGGAAAGACCCTGATGCTGGGAAAGATTGAGGGCAAGAAGAGAAGGGGGTGACAGAGGTTGAGATGGTTGGATGGCATCACTGACTCAATGGACATGAGTTTGAGCAGACTCCAGGAGATAGTGAAAGACAGAGGAGCCTGGCGTGCTGCAGTTCTTGGGGCTGCAAAGAGTCGGACAAGACTTGTGACTGAATGTAGTGGAAAAAAAGTAGGAGGACTCACACTTCCTGATTTCAAAACTTAATTACACAGAATAGTCAAAAAAAATATAGTACTGGCCTAATAGAAATACAGCCTAAAATAGAATTGAAAATATAGAAATAAACCCAAATCTCTATGCAAACTGATTTTCAACAAGGGTGCTAAGACCATTCAATGGAGAAGAACAGTCTCTTCAACCAACAGTGCTACAAAACTGGATAACCTCATTCAAAACAATGAAGCTGGAACTCTACCTCACTCCATATATACATAAATTGACTCAAAATGGGTCAACAACCTACATTTAAGAGCTAAAATTATAAAATTCCGAGAAAAAAAATAGGGGCTAATCTTTATAACCTTGGATTTGGCACTAGGTTCTTAGGCTTGACACCAAAAGTATGAGCAAATGAAAGAAAAAAAATAAATTGTACTAAATAAAAATTTTAAACTTTTTTGCCTCAAAGAACATTATCAAAAATGTGAAAAGGCAATCTACAGAATGGGAGAAAATATTTGTAAATCATATATCACATATAGAGTTAATACCTAGAATAAAGAATTCCTACACCGAACAACAAAAACAACCAACCTAATTTAAAAATGAATAAAGGAATTGAAAAAAAAAATCAAAACCACAATGCTATCACTTCACACCCAGTAGGACAGCTTTAATTAAAAAAAAAAAAAAGAAAATACAGGCATTAGCAATTTTGAGAAATAGTTGTTAATATAGCCACTATCGAAAAATTTGGAGGTTCCTCAAAATATTACAGCATTACCATGTGACTCAGCAACTCCACTCCTAGACATACACCCAAGAGAAATAAAGACATGCCCACACAGAAACTTGTACACAAATGTTTATAGTAGCATTAGTCATAATAGCCAAAGGTGGAAATCAAAATGTCTAAATGTTCATTAATGGATGACTGGAAAAACAAATTGTCACACACACATACGCACACACATTGGAATGTCATTCAGCCATAAAAAGGAGCAAAGTACTAATATATGCTGCAATTTGGGTAAACCTTGAAAACATCTTAAGTAAAAGAAACATCCACACAAAAGGACATGCGTTATGTGATTCCCTTTACATTATATACCATAACAGGCAAATCCATAGATACAAAAAGATTAAAGGTTATCAGGATATGGGAAGAGGTAGAATTAGGAGTAATTACTTGTGGGTGTTTCTATGGGGTGATGAAAAAGTTTTAAATTAAGAGCTGGTGGTTGCACAACATTGGAATACATTTTGTTGATATTTTCAGTTGCTAAATCACATCCCACTCTTTGTGACTCCAGGGACTATAGCACACCAGGCTGCCCTGTCCTTCACTATCTCCTGGAGTTTGCTCAAATTCATGTCCATAGAGTTGGTGACATTATCGAACCATCTCATCCTCTGCTGCCCTCTTCTCCTTTGGTCTTCAATCTGTCCCAGCATAGGGGTCTTTTCCATTGAGTTCATTTTTTGCATCAGATGGCCAAAGTATTAGAGCTTCAGCTTCAGCATCAGTCCTTCCAATGAATATCCAGGGTTGATTTCCTTGAGGACTGACTGGTTTGGTCTGCTTGCAGTCCAACAGACTCTCAAGAGTCTTCTTCAACACCACAATTCAAAAAAACCAATTCTTCAGCACTCAGCCTTCTTTATAGTTCAACTTTCACATGTATACATGGCTACTGGAAAAACCATAGCTTTGACTATACTGATCTTTGTCAGCAAAGTGACGTCTTTGCTTTTTAATAAGCTGTCTAGGTTTGATATACCTTTCCTTCCAAGGAGCAGCATTTTGTCAGAACTCTCCACTATGACCCATCCATCTTGGGTGACCCTACATGGCATGGCTTATAGCTTCATTGAGTTACACAAGTCCCTTCACCACTAGTCTGTGACCTCTGAAGATATAAATAAACTAAATACTACCAAATTGTATAAAGTGATTAACTGTATATCATGTACATTTCAACAACAAAAAAAACTTAATGTAGAACTAATAGAGCTTACTTTCTTAAAGAAATACATTTTAGACATTAATTTTTAGCCTTTACCTAAATTATTCAGTGAAGGGTAGTTACCAAACAACTTCTTGAGCTCCTGCCACACATTCTACCCCAACAGCAGTCAAATTTTGATTCTAACATTAAACATAATCCGTATCCTTTCAGAGATATGAGTTTCCATTTACTTTTTCTTGTTCAGATACAGGTAAGTACAATAAAGATTTCCATAGAACTCATAANGCTCCTGCCACACATTCTACCCCAACAGCAGTCAAATTTTGATTCTAACATTAAACATAATCCGTATCCTTTCAGAGATATGAGTTTCCATTTACTTTTTCTTGTTCAGATACAGGTAAGTACAATAAAGATTTCCATAGAACTCATAATTTTAAAAACTCAGTAAGAATTAAAATTTCTATGTAAAAGTTTTACTTTGCAGCTTCTTGAGTCTCTTGTCTTTGAGGGGGAGGCTCTTAAATTCTGTTTTTCATGTTTTAAATTGCTCTAACAAAATTTAATTTCATTGGATAAATCAACACTCAACTCTCATTATTTCACTTTCTTATACAACTACACTTTATGCAAGTAATTGTATGAAATTAAGATTGAGAGGCAAAGGTTATATTCATAAACATGGGTTTTAATGTCAGCAAAGCTTTTTTTCATAAGAGGTAAAAATATTTAAGAGAAAACTGACAGAGAATGAAATGTAAAAGGAGGTAAAACAGAAATCAAGTCAGAGCTATCTATGATCAAAATTTCAAGCTTATTTCATAAAATTTAAGCCTACAGTCACGTTTCTACTGATAGTTTTTATAGATTTAGGCAAAAATATAAAACATAGAAGTAATACTTTTTTCAAACAAATCACCATATTTTGTAGCTGTGTGGTTGGTTCATCTTCATACAGCTAAGAAAAAACTTCTCATGGAGATTTCTGGAGTACTAAAAACAAGAGGTTTCTATATACTAATTATTACAGCCTCTGGCTCATCAATAAAGTTGCAAGTAAATCTTTAAATGGCCTAAAGACCAGTATGGTGTTACTGTTCACATTTTCTAGCTGTCAGTACACTCAGAACACTTAGAAATACACAGACTCACCTTCTGTTGAACTAAGATGTTCTTTAAACTTATCTACATAGTGGTTCCCAAGCAGGGGTGATTTTGTCCCCCCAGAGCCATTTGACAATGTCTAGGGATATTTTTAGTTATCACCTTTGGAGCTCTACTGCATTAGTATGTGGACTCCAGTGATGTCACCAAACCTAAAACACACAGCACAACCTCCCACAATAAAGAATTATTAGGACCAACCAAATGTTGACTTTGAGATATCCTGAGCTGCATTAATGGGCTCATCCATTTCTACGCTAAAATGTGCACTACATGTTTTGTTCTGATGTCACAAGCTATAAATTTGATTTGTAACTGTAAGCCTTTGGCTAAATATTACAATCTCATGAAAAGTAGAGGTAAAAATATTTAAGAGAAAACTGACAGAGAATGAAATATAAAATTAAATAAAACAGAAATCAAGTATGTATGATGAAAATTTAAAGATCTTGATAAATTCTCTATCTCTCCAACTTATTAGTTTTAATTTGCATTGTAAACAATACAGAACATGACTGAAAATTAAGGGGCAGTGCAGAGGTTCTTTCTATATTTGTGCCATGTAAATACTTTTTCACTAAAACAAAATTTAAAGAAATGACAAACTATTTAATTCTACATTCAGATTTCAACTTTCAGCACTACATTTACCTTTGCTGACACATTAACTCTTCTTTGGAAGGAAGTAGGCATCAAATTATTTGTTCTTCTTGCTATTTTGAACTTGTTAGTACTAAAAAGCACTTAAAAAATAATACTATTCAGGATATCCTTAATTCCAAATCAGATTGCCCCAGAGAGAGCAAATGGGAGACATCTATTATTTTTGTTAGTTTCTCAGAACTAAAAAATGGGGGAAAAGGTAATAAAGTGATCTTCGAATTAAAACTTCAATTAATACTGGTCCCTAAAAGTCAGTTTAAAATAAAAATCAAGTTCCACAAAATAAATACACTGAAGCAACTATAATAGTAATAACCNCTATTATTTTTGTTAGTTTCTCAGAACTAAAAAATGGGGGAAAAGGTAATAAAGTGATCTTCGAATTAAAACTTCAATTAATACTGGTCCCTAAAAGTCAGTTTAAAATAAAAATCAAGTTCCACAAAATAAATACACTGAAGCAACTATAATAGTAATAACCTTTATTTAAAATATTTTTTAATCTAGGAAAGCTCATTGTACATGAGTTTCCAACTAATTAGAGTCAAAACAAAGAAAATAAAACCAGAGAAAATCCTCTGTAGAAAAAATACACAAGGAACATTTCTACACGTGAAAAAGCAGTAAGCAGTCTTAACATCTGAACATCCAAGTTTTAATTCCATCTTTCCTAGTGAACACTACTATCAACCTTGAGATCTGACTTGTTCTTGTCATTCTTCACTGAGTAGATGAAATATGTTAAGGTGTCTTTTTCATTCACTGGAATAGACCTAAAGTGGCAACCAACTATCTATAAAGAAAAAAAATTGAGGAAATTAAATTATAGATATTAATAGATTTTATAAACTAGGTAAAAAAAAAACACTGTCATCAAAAGAAAAAGTGTGGTAAGAGCTATTTTCTTTCAAAAATAAATTGTATTTAACAAAATACCAACAGGACAAAAAGCATATAAGAATAAGATGTTATGAACAAGAGATAGTGTAATTTCAAAAGACCCCTTAGCCCACTCAATTAAGTATATATTACTCAGAATGTGTACTTCACTTTCTTTTAAATTTTATAGCTGAGACGTAGATCAAGAATTAAATACTTTTACTTGTAAACTTCAAATATCAATGAAATAAAACAGAATGTAAGAGTCCACATGCATTATATAATGGTTTATGGTTCTTCTTATGGAAAAAGAACAACCATTAAGTCGGAAAAGTTTTCGTACGATAGAAACAAACCAAGAATTATCCTACAAATATGTTTGCTATGACTTAACATTCATTCATTCATTGGAAATATTCTTTGTTAAGATTCCCTGAAATTTTTTCTGTATAAAAATTATGGATGAGAAATGAGAAGGGAAAGGATGTCCACTGAAGAATGTTTACCTGCCTTCTTGCCTTTTCATTCTGCTAATGTAACACATGCACTGCAACTACCAGTAGAAGTATGTTAGACTAAACTGGGGCACTGAAATGCATATTTAGATTCTAGAAGATAAAACTTCTTAAAGAAAAAGATAAGAGACTTACGGAGGCTGGTCACTCAACTCTGGAATTGTTTATAAATATCTGCATTTCTGACTAAGTTATAACACTCATACTATTTGGATTTCTCATTTCTAAATAAGAAAACAGATCTTTAAAAGAAGATCAGATTATCAAAAACATCAGGTTTGATTTCTGCATTTTAAAAACTAGACATTTAAAATAACCAATTCTTAGGTTGTCATATGTCCCAAAATAAAAGCACCTTCACTATGTATCTGTTTATATATCGATATACTAATAATTTCATCATGGCAGGAAATATGTTTATGTTATATTAATGTACTATACAACTTGAAAAGGACTTGACCTTTTAAATCAAATTTAAAGAAAAATTAGATTGTTGTCTAAGCAAAAAGAAAAGAAGAAATTCTGGCTAAAGCTTTAATGTTAAGCATTCTGCCAAAGTGTACCTTCTATTCACCTATGTTATTCAATATGGACATTTTATAAAATGTTGGTTTTCTAAATTCAAGCTGAAGAATATGAGAAAACTGATTTACATATTTATTTATAGTCTGTCAAGTAGGTTAAGCATTTTTATTTTAAACATGATAGAAGTATAAACATATAAATCTATAGATATCTTAATATGACACACACATTTCTTGGCTCTATTATTTCCTGAGAACATAACACTCAACTTTTCAAAATTCACTGAAGGACTGCAAGTCCTCTATTCAAGAACCTGTAAGTAAAAGCTTGGATAAAAGTCTTTTCGTTTTTTAGTCATAAAAACAGGGATGCTTCACATAAACAAACTAACATCAACAAGAACAAATTCTGAAACAGTTAAATCAGCAAGTTACAGGAATACTGTTTAGAGGTTTATCTGTAAAATCTAGTCCAACAAAAACTTCAAGAAAATTCTAACAAAAACATCAAAGCTTATTAATTTATTATTATGCCTCAATTAGGTGCTCAATAAGTGTTAACTGAGTAAAATAAAATTTTAAAAGAAAAAGGTTTCTAGAGAGAGAATAAAAAAAAAACTTCTACTTACTATTTTTGAAAGTCAGTATTAGAAGATGCTTAGAAAACTGCCTATAATCTACTGAGTAATCATTATATAAAGGAATTTCCTAAGTAGTAGACAAACATTTCTAGGCAACTAGATTCTTCCACAATAGATTTTATTAACTTTGATTTTTCTAACTAAAATGTATTGTTATATATACTAAATTAACATCATTAGCATTTAATGACTTTTTTTGTATTAAAGGTTAAATAGTTTAAAACTTATATATACCTCAACAAGCTGTGCTTTATTAAGCCCCGGTCTGGTTGGGAGTTTGAAGTGTCTTTTGTATCTCCTAAGTGTATTCACCTGTAATTGGTATAAATCAACCTAGAAAAAAATTAACGTATATGAATTAGTTCATATCATTTGCTAATGACTAATATTTGCTCTAAAAAACATCTCAACTTCAACACAGTGAAAATTTAATTCCATTATTTTAAAAGGCTTTTAAATAATCAAAACTAAAAATGAATTAAACACTTCAATCTTTTGAGGATGATTATTAAAGACTGGGGACTATAAGAGTTGTCAATTGAGTAGGGAGGTTCAAGAGGGAGGGGACATATGTACACCTATGGCTGATTCATGCTGAAGTCTGACAGGAAACAACAAAATTCTGTAAAGTAATTATCCTTCGATTAAAAAATAAGTAAATTTTTTTAAAAGTAAAAAAAAAAAGTTGTCAATTGAAGCCATAACAAGTCAAACTGCATGGCTGCATGTTAACTGGGTATATTTAATTTTGCTTTCATTTTTAGTTTTCAAATGCTTCAAGTATTTTTAGAATTTGTTCGTATTTTTTAAATAAAACTTTCAGAAGTTTTACATTTAACTTACAAAGCTTTCACCTACCTCTGGAGTATCAATATCTTGAACAGGTGAATCTCCTCCATCATCATCACTCCCTTTTCTCTTTCTTCTGTTTCGTACGCTCTGAATTAAGTTTTTATGATAATCACAAATATAAAGATGTCTTGCCTGAAACAGAAAAGTTTCACAGACGACTTATGATTACAGGAAAATGTGTCTATGTATTAGTAAAATACATAGTTACGGTGAATTATTAAAAATATAAACATTAGTAACAGGCCATTGTTAAGACAACGCATGTTTCTTGCTACTCTTTAAGTCCTGAACCCAGTTAAAACATATCATGTCTAGCAATATTGTTAAAGAGGACTGGGGGTGGGGGGTGGGGAGAAGTGCCAGTAACCGAAGGGAGAGAAGCAGAGAATGAGAAATTCCTACGCTCCGGATTCTGTCATCAAATTGCAGCGATGGTGAACTAGATTAGTTCAGCTAGCTATGCCGTTTTTTTAAATAAGGGAAAAAAGATGCTGGCCAAAATTTTGCTATTTAATAGTATTTTCTTTACTTAAAAGAGCATTTAAAAATACTAATACCATAGTGAATGCTTCCTAATCTAATACTCAAATTATAATCCAGACACAAAACCATCCTCTTTTGACAAATAAATTGATTTCACATCCTTACTAAATTTAAATTTGAATTATGAACTTTCCTGAGTATTAAATAAAAGCATTTATTTATAATAAGTTTTTCCAACCAAAGCAATATGAAATGATTCAAGTATACCTGGAAAGTTTCTCAAGAACAGAACTGAGGAACTAATAGGCAAAAAGTATCCCAAATAAAGTTCTCAAAAACGTTAATTACATAGTTCTGAGAGCTGTACGGTAGCCTCTGAAATACTGGGTTTTATACATCAGCAGTTACTTCTTAAAAAAAAAAAATTGAGGACTGAGCTAACAGGTTTTGAAATTAAACTTTGAGCTAAAGTGCGAGTTAAGAAGATGCAGGATGTGTGCTGGTTCTCACATCTTGTGATTTATTACCGCTCCCCAGGGCTCGGAAAAGTGGAAACGGTCGTTTCTAAAAACCTCCTAGATGGTCAGAGGAACAGACCTGCGAAAGGACGAAGAAAGAAACCCTGATGGCTGCCAAACCGAGGGCTAACCCGCAGCGGCTGCCCGCTCCCCACGTCTTGGGCAGCTGCCCTAGATGATGACACGGCCGCGCGGCTCGCAGCCGGGGGTCCCCCACCCCGCACCCGCGGGACCCGGGACAGGGTCCTAGTCGCCCGCAGCGTCCGGTCCTGGCTGAACTCCATTCCTGGACCGGGGAAGCTACCCGCTCGGGCAGCAAAACAAAGAAGGTGCCTCGGTTCCAGAAGGAGCCGTGGGTTGCAGGACAGCTACTCTGAGTTCCCGGCGCGGCCGCCCCCTTTGTTTCACCACCGACCCCCTCAGAGGAGCAGTGGAGGCCCTGCGCGGGTGGGGGCGCGGGAGCGGGCCCGGGGGACGCGCGAGTGTCTACTACGGACGGCGGGCCGAGTTGCAGCACTGTGTTGTTTGATTTCTACTAGGGACCCCGGAACGGGCTCACGAGGCACCCAGGTCTGCGGCTCCCGCACCCCCACCGACACGCGTCTGCTCCTCTCCCCGAGCGCCCCGGGGGCGGACAGAGCAGACTCGTACCGCCGTCACTTACGCTCTTATCCAGCTCGATCTTCACCTTCTTCTGGGAGATGCTCTTCTGGATCCTCTTGCTGAAGCTGGCGTTGCCCGCCGCCCGGCCGCACCGCTCGCTGTCCTCGCGCAGACAGCACAGCTGCCCGGGGCCCGGCCCTGCCGCTCCCGGCGGCCCCGCCGCCGAGACCGCCCCTGCGCCCGACACCTCGGCCCCGGCGCCAGCCCCAGCCCCGTTCCCGGCTGACGCGGCGGCGGCAGCAGCGGCGACCACGGCGGCCACAGCGGCGGCCGCGTCCCCGCCGCGGCTCATGTCCTCTGGAGTGAAGCCGTTCATGTTCCCGCACTCGCAGCGCCGCGCTGACAGAAGCCTCGCTCTCCGCGCCGCCTGCCTCTCTGGAGATGCAGGGGGTCTCGGCGGTCCCTCGTACCTGCTTAGCGGAGACTATTAACTCTGAGCCAGGGTCCTCCGGCCAAGACCACGAGGCCCCGGCCTGCTGCTGTCTGCAGGCACAGGGTCAGTGGACGGGGCGTGGGATCGGGAACTGGAATCTGGCGTCGCCTGGAGCTGGGACGCAGCTCACTGTCACATGGAGACTCAGCAGTTAGACCTCGATACCTCCGCCTCCCTTCGCCCCACGATCTGCGCAAGCACATTGCGCCCTCGCCCGTCCCGCCCCTTCCATTCTGCCCGCAGGGCACCACGGGAGTTGTAGTTCTCTTTTGAGGAGCCAACCTGAGCTCCAGTCTGACATCGAGCTTCATGGTTTAGGAGAACTACTTATCCCAGCATTCATCGCGCGGAGGCGGGTCTGGATTTTTTTGTTTTTTTTCGGTTATACATTGAGAAAACAGANGGCTGCTTGAAACCCTTGAGGCAATTCAAGAAGATCCCCGACTTACATTCTCCACTCGTGAGGAACACCGAGGGTCCTGCCACAACTCAAGAAGTGCCCCGGTTTTCCCTCCTCATTTCGCGATGAGGGTCCATTTCCCTTCTTCGTTGGGAAAGGAATCCTGGCGTTCCCGTTGTACCTCAAGAGGATGTGGTCTCAACTTGACACTTGAGAGGAACTCCAGGGGTCGTGACACCATACCAAAAGACCCCAATGTCCCAATCCACTCCAGATACACCTGACTCCCCTGCACTGACCCAACGGTCACCCTGAGGATCAACTCAAAACACAGTAGCAGTTGTGACAGCACTGTGGCACCTCGAGAGAAAGCCACCAACTCCTATATCAACCCAACAGGAAGCCTGACACTGCTTTTCCAGCTCGAAAGGAGAGCGGATTTGCATGTCTCCACATGAGACGAGTCCTGACTCCCCTGTGGAAACTCCAGCGGAATCCTGAAGTCCATGNAGTGATAAATTGACTATGCCTCCTTTACAGACAATGCAATGTTTTTAAAAGTTCCAATCAAATACTCATTTATTGGCATGCCAGGATCTTTTCTGGGCCCTTGGGATAGAAAAATAATTGGGAAAGGGTCCTAGTCATTTTGGAGCTCAATCTAAATGGGGAGAGAGTTACCTTAACAAGCACATGATACTTGCTGCTGTAATGAATGTTTGTGTCCCCCACAATTTTTTTATGTTGAAACCAAATCCTTAATGTGATGAGATTTGAAGGTCAGGTCTTTAGGAGGTGATTAGGTCATGAGAGTGGAGCCCCCAGGAGTGGGATTAGTGCCCTAGAAAAGAGGCTCTAGAGAGCAACCTCACTTCTGCCATCCATGTCAGAAGATTGCCACCTATTAACCAGAAAGTGGACACTCACCAGCCGTGCACCTTGATCTTGGACTTCCCACCTCCAGAACTGGTAGAAATAAATTTTGTTTATAAGCGCCCACCCCCCGCACACACGGCCCCCAGCCAATGGTATTTTTTACAGTAGCCTAGACAAACTAGGGCTTCCCTGGTAGCTCAGCTAGTAAAGAATCCANTGGACTTCCCACCTCCAGAACTGGTAGAAATAAATTTTGTTTATAAGCGCCCACCCCCCGCACACACGGCCCCCAGCCAATGGTATTTTTTACAGTAGCCTAGACAAACTAGGGCTTCCCTGGTAGCTCAGCTAGTAAAGAATCCACCTGCAATGCAGGAGACCCTGGTTTGATTCCTGGGTCAGGAAGTTCCCCTGGAGAAGGGATAGGCTACCCACTCCAGTATTCTTCGGCTTCCCTGGTGGTTCAGACAGTAAAGAATCTGTCTGCAATGTGGAAGACCTGGGTTCAATCCCTGGGTTGGGAAGATCCCCTGGAGGAAGGCATGACAACTCACTCCAGTATTCTTGCCTGGAGAATCCCCATGGACAGAGGAGCCTAGCGGGCTACTGTCCGTGGGGTTGCAGAGAGTCAGGCACGACTGAGTGACTAAGCACACAGACAGACTAAGACACATCCCTCAATAAAATTAAAGGAAAAGTATAGACTTAGCATACAGAAGGAAATGATTCACTTCTGGCAAGTAGAAAATGTTCCTGGAGTAGATGACATGTAAATTCACTCTATCCCTGATTTAAAGTATCTCTTTAGTGAATCTGTTGTCTCTACGAAATTTTCTTAACAACCATGGTTTGTTGTTTATTTCTACAACTTCTCATATTCAGCAGGAGGCATAATCCAAGTCAAGGTTGGAATCAGGTTTTGGGGAGCTTCAAGTCCATTGGATCCCAATGAGTCAGACACGACTTAGCAATTGAACAACAACAAAGTTTATATAACCTGAAGAATCTTTAAGAAAAAACATACAGAATTATGAATGCAAAATTAGATACGAGCCTTGTCCAGGTGAGGGACTCTGAACCTTATATCCATTTGCTTCATGGTAAATCTTCCTCACAACAGACAAAAAAGAAATATAGATTAAACCTAAATAATAAGGGTATTTTTGACATCATAAAAATATTCTTTGCTTTCTGAAAGGGTTCAAAGTATTCTTTAAAAGGAATTTTTCCCAGGGAAAAATTAGAGGGAAGCCTTCCTCCCTCTAAGGCTTTTAATATGATTGAATTTTTTCTAGCTTTACTGCAAAGTAAGCAATTCCATAATTTCTTCAATATGCAAATTGCTCCTTAATCCTCACATGAACATGATTGTAAGTTCTAATGACACAAAAAGATTCAGTATGAAAAACCAAAGCCCATTTCCCCTCATCTCTTCAAGTCCATATCCCTAAAAGCAACTAATGTTAATTTCCTATGTTTCCTTTTAAGAAAACAATTATGTGTATATACCATAAATTGGCTTCCCTGGTGGCTCAGAGGGTAAAGAACCTGCATGAAATGTAAGAGACCCAGGTTCAGTCCCTGGCTGGAGAAGATCCCCTGGAGAAGGCAACAGCTACCCACTCCAGTTTTCTTGCCTCAAGAATTCCATGGACAGAGGAGCCTGGTGGGGTATAGTCCATGGGATGGCAATGAGTTGGACATGACTGAGCGACTAACATACCAGTATAAACATTTTTATACAGGAATAATTTTACTTTATTGCAACTAAGATCATGCTGTTTTACTCCATGCTTTGTCCTAGTTTAAATTACAATAAGCACAACAAAAAAAGTGCATACCACATAAATGTCCAGTTTAAGCAGTTGTGGTAAAATAACCATCCATGTAACTGCAACCCAGATTAAGAAATAGAACACTGTCAACAGGGCCAAGGCTCAGAAGGCTCAGGGCCACCGCCTCCAACTCCTTCTCTCTCCATTCTGCTTGTAGCTCAGTGATTACCACAATGAAATTCTTAACCGCTTTTCTTTGAATTTTGTGGGTTCTGTCGGCTCTTTCCTCACCCATCTCTGCTCTGCCTTAGCACCGAGAGCTGATGGCAGGGAGTGACTCCTGGCCTACGCAGTCCCTCCCTCTCCCTGCCAGCAAGCTGAGTGAGGGAATCAGTCTCCTGTAAGAGTCTGCCTTTGACCAATAAGAACCGCTCTATCCAAAAGAGAGCAACATTAAATAGCAGATTAGAAAAACACTGTAGCAGGTCCAGAGACAGACCAAGAGACAAAGGAAAAGATTTTTGCAGGCAGCACCACCAATGCAGCAGACCCTGACTGACTGCTGGCACCCTACGTGCTCCTTTTCCTTCATAATCGTCTCCAGGCCAGCAGCAGCTATGCTGACTTACGACGGTGACGGTCACTGCCTCCCTTTTCTTTATAATTTTACAGCAGTTATGAACTCTAAAAAGACTTTTTAGTTGCCTGTTTTTGAACTTTATGAAAGTGGAATCATGTACTTTGTTACTGTTTTCTCTGACTTTACTGATTTGAAGATCTGCTTGTACCTCGCTTAACTAGCTCTTTTCATTGTGGATGAATAAAATACACTTTAACCCATCCTATTGTTGATGGACATAGGAGTTGGTTCCAGTTTGAGGCCATGATCATTCTTGTGCGTGTGCTCTGGTACATCTGTGAACACAGTTTAACAGGACAGGTATTGATGAATAGAACTGCTGAATCATGTCTGAATTTCCTAAATCCTCTAAAATTTAATGAAGTTTGCTTCTTAACCAAGAATATGGTTAATTTTTAAAAATATTCTGTATGTAGTTAAAAACAATTTATTTTCTGTGTTAGGTTAGTGTTCTATTTATGCCCATTGGGTACTATTAAATGGATTAATAACTCATATATCCTTAGGGACTTTTTTGTCTGTTCCACTAAGTAAAAATATCCCACTTAGTTTTATTTCTCTTTAGTTCTATCAATTCTTGCTTTACGTATGTTAAGACTATATTATTAACACATATTAAAAACTGTTATGTAAACCTAGAGCTGAACATTTTAACACTCTGTAGTGACCTTCTGATCTTAGCTTTGTCTGGTTGCTATCAATATATCAATAGTTATAGCACCTGTCTTTTATTTGGTGTTGGCATATTTTTCCATCTTTTTACTTTCAGCCGTTCTGTATCCTAATGTCTTAGGTGCGTTTCTAGAACATGTGGTTTAGCATGTTTTCCTTTTAAATCTAGCCTGATAATCTTTGCGTTTTAACTAGGGCATTTAGTCTATTTAGAGTTATGTAATAACTAATATATTTAAATCCAACTATACTAATTCTTCACTTTTTGTGCTTTATATTTCTTTTGCCTACTCTTATGTTCTTTTCTTGCTTTCTTTTGGATTATTTTTTATAGTCCCATTAGTTTGGAAACTATATACTTTATTTTTTTAATACTGAAACTTATGTCTTCTTCACATTTTTTAGCCTAGTATTAATCTTTACCTTCCCATTTCATTTGTTTTTTGTTTGTTTGTTTGTTTTTTCTGGTGTCTTTTAAAAGCTTTTTTCTGTCTTTGATCTTCTAGTTTCATTTAAAGTAAAATGCCTTTTATTTTTAAAATTCCTACTTGGACTTTACTGGCTTCTTAATAGATTAACATCTGTAATCAATTTTTAAAAAATTTTCAGCCATTATTTCTTCACGTATCACCTGGTTCTATAGTCCATGGGATGGCAGAGTCGGACACAACTTGGTGACTGAACAATGAAAACAGTCATCTGGGCCCTTACTGTCTCATTCATTTCTGGGGCTCCAATTCCATACATATTAGACCATTCCAGTGTTTCCTCCATGTCTCCTGCTCTATCTTCAGTATTTTCTTACTTTTAATTTTGTTTCTTCATTTGGCATGTTTGGTAGACCTACCTTCCTACTCATTGTCTCTTTAGGTGTGCCTAATTAGCTCTAAAATTTACCCAGTTTTAATCCTTTTAATTGTTCTGTTTTCTAGTTATATAATTCCAGTTTGGTTATTTTTCAAATCTTAAAAGTCACTTTTTATGGTTTCCAGTTTCTTGACAAAATTTATACGCTTGACTTTTTCTCATGAATAGAACAAGCATAGTGGTATAAAGACTATCCTTGTTATTATTAAGCCTTTTTCTTTTGTCTGTGGTTTCTTTTGGTGCTGGCTGATTATGACTATCCTTTCATCCCATCATCTTGGATTATTTGCTAGTCATTTTATTTGAAAAAGTAATTATTGAAATAATTTAAGGCACTGGATCATGTTGCATTCTTCTAAATCGGAGTTTCATTGCCTTCTTTCAGATCCGAAGGGTGCTAATAGTCCTGAACCAATACCTGAGGATTTCTAAGCCAAAATAATGATCCTAGTCCACAACTCCACTTTGGGGCTATGCTTCTTGGGGTCCTGTCACAGACTGGGGGATGTTTCACTAGGGTTACCATCTTTAATGTGTATTGGACTCCAAGCCTAGACCCAAATGACTGACAAATGCTCAGCTTTTTTTCTCACCTTAAGTTGACTGGTTATAACTACTACTGTCTTATGTTAAAAACAACATCTGCAGTCTAATACTGTTCAGAGTCTAGCCTATCTCCGCTGCTTCCATGATTTTCTTCTCACCAGAATGTGAGGTGTACAAAAAGCAGATAATTCCCAGGTAATGCAGGAGCTTGCTCTACAAATAAACTATTTGTGGCTGACTACCAAGATGGAATAGTATTAATCTTTAAAAATAAGTTGAATATAGCTTTAAATCCCCAGAATAAGCCAAGAATTCTCAGGACATCTCTTCATCCATAATCCAACTGGATTAATGTAAGATCCAATAAGACCCTCACAACATTCCTGCACTATGCTCTAATCATCTAGGTCCAGGAGGAACATTTTACTAACAATTCTCTTTTTAGCATATAAAAATAAAATGCTGCTTCTCTCTGAGGCTGTTTCACTTAAAAATTGTATCTACACTGTAGGCCTCATATGATTTTCCATTAAACTACTTTGTCATATTATATTCTAGACAATAGGCTTAGTGTTATAGTAGGTGTGACCATCCATATGTGCAAACATGCTAAGTCACTTCAGTTGTGTCCAACTCTGTGTGACCCTACAGATTGTAGCCTGCCAGACTCCTCTGTCCATGGGATTCTACAGGCAATACTGGAGTGGGTTGCTGTGCCTTCCTCAAGGGGATCTTCCCAACACAGGGATTGAACCTGCACCTCTTATGTCTCTTGCATTGGCAGGTGGGTTCTTTACCACTAGTGTCACCTGGGAAGCCCAAACATCTATATAACTGGTTCTAATTAGGCTGATGATAACTAGAACATTCTTGTTCATTATCTGAAGCCAATAATTGATAAGAACAGATAACTACACTTCATCTTAGCCAAAAGGCTGAATCGCCAGCCCAGGTTCAATGCATGATACTGGATGCTTGGGGCTGGTGCACTGAGACGACTCAGAGGGATGGTATGGGGAGGAAAGAAGGAGGGGGATTCAGGATGGGGAACACGTGTATACCTGTGGCAGATTCATGTTGATGTATGGCAAAACCAATACAATATTGTAAAGTAATTAACCACCAATTAAAATAAATATACATTTTTTAAAAATTAAAGAAAAAAAAAAAGCCAATAATTATAGTACTTTCAGAGACTTTCTTCATTTAAGAACATGGGAGAAAAATTAATTATATAATCCTTCTATAAGAAATGGAGTCTGTTTAGTTCTGAAACTTTTTAATTTCCTGAAATCTAGCCATAGCAACATGGAAATGAAAATAAATTCACAAGAAACAATTTTCAGCAAACAGCTGACTAACAAAACCCCAACACTCCAAATTACATGTGAATACTGTAGTAGGCAACTGAGACCAGAAACAGTACAAGTATATGTAGGAACTCAAGAGGACATTTTGGGAAAGAAATGAGCTTGAAACAGGGTTCAAATATCCAAGAGGGTGAAACAGGACAGAAAGTAACTAATCAGAGATAGCAGATCTTAGAAAATACCAGTAAAATAACGTTCTAAAAGCAACATTATTATTTTGGAAAGCAAAGCCTTGGTCCCTGAAGCCTGTGAATAAATCAGGAAGTTGAGAACTGAGGAAGCTCTTTAGAGCTAGGTTAGGTACTGAGAGGCAGAGGAAATGTAATTTCATAAAGCTGCCATATTTTAGGGAAGTCATTTGCTATAGCAATGGAGGAGAAAGTGCACCAGAGATTAGTTCTGTAAGGCTATCGTGGCCCTTCTTTCTACCTCCCGATGATAGTCTAGGAAAACTAAAATATGAGGATTGAGAAAGTCATATGCATAATAGTTACTAAAAGCTACAGTAAGAAAACACAATTTTCTTACAGAAGATGAAAATTTACCATAAAACAAATGAAATTTATAATTTCAACATGAATCTGAAAAGCTTGACAAAACAATCATAGCTGTGAAGTAAAATCACAAAGAAATAATAAGCATAAGACTCAGGTAGCTGGGAGCCAGACAATACGTTATTAATATCTACATTTTGTGAGAATATAATCAGAGAATTGAGTGTTTTGACATCTTTGGGATGTGTAGTAAAGAATTATCCTTACTGGTTTGGTCTTTGCCCTCATGTTCTGGGAGGTAATTTCTAAGAAGAGTAGCTTTGTTTACCTGGGGCCCTGGGCCACATGGCATCCTTTCTACCTCCAGAGGCTGGAGACTAAAAAATTAGCCATGAGTGCCGTCAACCATGTCCACGTAAGTGAGCCCCAGTGGAAACTCTGGAAAGCAAGACTCAGATAAGCTCCCCTAGATGGCAGTATTCTGTGTGTGTCATTGCACATTATTTCTAGGAGTAATGCTGTCCATGACTCCACTGCACATTTGGATTTCTGGCCTCTGTGTACCAATTCTCTTGGCTGATTTTAATCTGTTTCCTTTTGCTGTAATAAACCATAACTGTGAGTATAACAGTTTTCAGTAAGTTCTCTGCATCCTTCAGATATATCATCAACCCTAACAGGGGTCTTGGGAACCCTGAACTCTGAAGCTGGTGTCAGAAGTGAGGGTGGTGTCCTATGGACCACTTCCCTAACTTTGCAGGAAGTTTTTGAAGTTTGACCACAAAAGAATGTATAATCAGGTTTGTAAGTCACGCCTACTGATGATAGTCTGGCCTTTCCCATTATCTCAGGCTGCTTTCTTGCTCCCAGGATCAGCATCTTTGCCCTAGGGCTATCTTCTGAGAATGAAGACAACACTGTCAGGGCATATCAGAAGAAGGGCCTGGCTCTCCTCTCAGCAGGTCTCACCTAATGACTGACAGGATCTGTTGTAACAGATATCCTAGCTCTCTTGCCCCTCAGGTGGGTAACTTTGAGGCCTGGGTTTCATACTAATTCCCAGTTTTCCCATGGGATTACTTCAGGCAGTACCAGTGGTAGCCAGCCGGCCTGATAAGGCACCCTTTATTTACTGCCTTCCCTTCTTTGTCTGACTTCCCCATCTCTGACTGGTGTTTCCTGAATCCTCCAGATAAACTACCTGCACTCAAATCCTTGTCTTGGGATTATAGAGGGCATTTCCACAACGCTATTTCCCTAAAATCCACCCAGGAGCTAAAGTACTTGGTCCAGTGGGTGAGCACAGGATTCAAGCCAAGCCAGCTGGGAATTTTGTTCAATCTGAAATAGGGAGATGGGAGCTCTTTTTCCTCTTTGCTTTTTTCTCCTCCTTCTCAATGTATTTCCAGTAGAACCTAGGACAAAATAGGAATTTGCTAAATATTTGCACAATATTTAATACATACAAGTCCTACAATTTTTTGCTGCCAAGACATTAATGATCAGGCAGTACTTTAAAACGTGTGAAATACTCTTTATTACAATATACCACAATGCCATACAACTTCCCTGGTGGCTCAGACAGTAAAGCGTCTGTCTACAATGCGGGAGACCCAGGTTCGATCCCTGGGTCGGGAAGATCCCCTGGAGAAGGAAATGGCAATCCACTCCAGTAACATTGCCTGGAAAATCCCATGGACAGAGAAGCCTGGTAGGCTACCATCCATAGGGTCGCAGAGTCAGGGAGACGACTGAGCGACTTCACTTTCTTTCTTTCACAGTGCCATAGCACACTGCAGTAGTTGATTGAGCATGGGCTCAGGAACCAGACTGCTTGAGACTCAAGCTCAGCCACTTGCCAGGTGTTTGACTATGTAGGTTATTTGTCTGTAGTTTCTCAGCTTCTTTCTCTAGCTTCTTCAAGGGTTCTGAAACCCTAAACATGTCCTAGACTCACTTGCCAGGACGTCTCCAGGTGGGTTCTGCTGACGGGAGCTCAGCAGTCAGGAGGAGGGTGGAAGGCGCTCTTCCTTTCTTGGGGCTCCAGTAGCCTTACCAGTGCTGTACTCCTCTGTGCTGGCTCTAGGAACAGGGGGCTCCGAAGGCTGCTGGCTTCCTGTAAAGCAGCTAGCAGACATCACCCTAATAATCCAACAGTTCACTTCCAAAAATCTGACATTTTTGAAAGAGCACAACCCACAAATGTGTGGGTTGGATAACACAGCTTTCTCTTCTATTTCCCCAGGGCAGGGATGCTAGCTGTCCTTGTAGCACCCTCTGGATAGCAACACTCTCCCTTTTGGTCTTTCAGTTCTTGTCAGGATTCCCTCAAAACAAAGGGAATAACACTCCTTCTGAAATGTCCAAAGTGGCCTTTCCTTTCCTGACTGAATATGAACTGACACTGTGACCTAGGGCAACTAACTCACTCTCTGCCTCAGTGACTTCCTCTGTAAAGTGAAGATAACAGTAGTATTTCTATCTCATTGGCATTATTAGGATTAAGTATTTTTAAAGCACTTAGAACAGTGGCTGGCACAAAGCAGACATAATGTTTGTTAAATAAATGGCATCGCGTATCACATTCTCTTGTTAAATATATGACATTAGCCATGAATGTTTTAAGATCCCCCAGCACACGTCTGTCACTATGTGCAACCTGCCCCATGATCTGCCCTTATCATTACTTACTGCTTGTTACAGTCACCTCTCTACCTATGTCTTGTCTTCTCCTTTGCTCGTGTCATAAATTAGCATGTATGTTTTCAGTGTTTTTTTCTCACCTGCTTTAGACATAATATACACATCCAGAGGCACAGAGCTTTAAGGTTTCCTTGAAGCTGTTGCAGGGGTGGGTGGGGTGTGCAGGCTGGGAAGCAGCACTGGCACTGGAGGACAAGCATTAGAAGCTAACGTGAATCCAGACTATTGAGAGTGGAGTGCTGCAGGGATTTTGTGCAGGAGAAAGGCTTGAGAAATACAGATTCTTTGGGTTAAATCTTATCCATGTTAGGATTANACACATCTAGATGTGTATAAGAGACAGTAATATACACATCCAGAGGCACAGAGCTTTAAGGTTTCCTTGAAGCTGTTGCAGGGGTGGGTGGGGTGTGCAGGCTGGGAAGCAGCACTGGCACTGGAGGACAAGCATTAGAAGCTAACGTGAATCCAGACTATTGAGAGTGGAGTGCTGCAGGGATTTTGTGCAGGAGAAAGGCTTGAGAAATACAGATTCTTTGGGTTAAATCTTATCCATGTTAGGATTACTTTACATTTGTATGGAATTATCCCACTGACTTCTGTTTTTGATTTTTGAGCATAGACTTGCTTTTGATTTCCTACTCAGCAGAGAGAGCACACTCAGATTCTAGGTTACATTCACTCCATTCCCAAGATCCTTGAGACCAGTCCTCCTCACCCTGCCACTCCTCGAATCAACCCCCTCCAAAAAAAACACCCCCCCCACACACAATGTGGGAATGAGAAAGGCCTTGAGGTTACTGAACAGACAAAATACTGCTGTGTCTGTACAAAGGTGGGATCATTGTCCAGAGAACTGGTTACAGAAATTCCTAGAATGACAAAGTTTTCCACAAAGTAAGATCAGTTTAACTTTCATTTCAGCTTGTTCTACTAGGCAAAGAATAACTCTTTCTTCTTTACTAATTAGTTCAATCTTCAACTATGGGTAATTTTTTTAGTTTAATTAGAATTCTAGGCTTTGAATTTGTTTTTTAAAGTGTATCTGAAAAATCTCATATTGTTTGCAAACATATTTTTACATACCATCAAATTACTAAGCATAGTAAATTATTTGGAGGGCAAAGTTGTATGCTACTCCTATGAGTATTTACACCAGAATTTACAATTTTTATCATTACCAAACTTTAAATTTGCCATTGGCTAGATACAAGATCTGCATACTATTAATATATCACAAACTGACTTTCACTGGAAACACCTACAAAAAAGTAGACAAAAAAATTTTTAGAAGGTATGAAAGAGTTCTTTTCCTACTGTATGAAAGCAATATATATTCGGTTAAATATGAGCCAAATGAACAATGTTATTACCCAATTCAGTAACTGCTGACTCTCTTCACTGCTCTTTTCTAAAATAGAAGAGTAGTAGTCACTTCCTCTCAAAAGATCCCTCTGTTTTCATACTGTACTTTGCAGTTCTCATTGTTAAAAGTTTAAATTGTTCTTGACTGTTTTGGATTCAGTACTCTGCAACTGGAAAAAATAAATCATTGGTCTTTGAGGGAAAAGAAGCTTTACTGAGGCATATTTTACATATCACAAATTTACCCACTCAAGTGTACACTTCAAAGATTTTTAATTTATACAGTTGTGAAATTATCACCATAATTCAGTTTCAGAATATTTCCATCTTCTGAAAAAAGCTTTGTGCCTCTGTGCTGTCAAACTGGTTTCTATGTTCAGCCCTAGGGCAACCACTCTTCTGCTTTCTGTGCCTTTTCTAGAAATTTCACATAGACACAATCATACAATATGTTGTCTTTTGTGTCTTGCTTGCCTTAGTATAAAGTTTTTAGGGGTTCATCCATGTTATAACTTGTATTAGTGTCTGTTTTCCCCTTGATTCCTTTTTATTGATGAATTCCAGGATATAGATATACCACATTTTTCTTTATTCGTTCATCAGTTTGTGGACATTGGGATTGTTTCTAGTTTTTGGCTATTATAAGAAAAGCTGCTATAAACATTCATATACAAGTTATTTCTGCAGATATAGGTTTTCTTTCCTCTTGGGTAGATCCTAGGAGTGGAAGTGCCAGATAAATATACGTGCAAATTTTGAGAAACTGCTACATGGTTTTCCATAGTGACTGTACCCATCAGTACACTGATGCATGAGTGTTCCAATTTTTCCATATCTTCACCCACACTTGCTATTTCCTGCCTTTTTGACTATAGGCACCCCAGTAGGTGTGAGGTAGTATTTTACTGTAGGTTTAATTTGCATTTTCCTGATGATTAATGATGCAAAACACATTTTCATATGCTTAGTAGCCATTCAGTTCAGTTCAGTTGCTCAGTCGTGTCTGACTCTTTATGACCCCAAGAATCGCAGCACACCAGGCCTTCCTGTCCATCACCAACTCCCGGAGTTCACTCAGACTCACGTCCATCAAGTCAGTGATGCCATCCAGCCATCTCATCCTCTGTCGTCCCCTTCTCCTTCTACCCCCCATCCCTCCCAGCATCAGAGTCTTTCCAATGAGTCAACTCTNTATATATATATATATATATCCCTATGTAGGGATTCCTAGGTGGTTCACTGGTAAAGAATCCACCTGCCAATGTAGGAGACTCAGGTTTGATCCCTGGGTTAGGAAGATGTCCTAGAGAAGGAAATAGCAACCCACTGCCATATTCTTGCCTGAAAAATTCCACGGACAGTGGAGCCTGGCTGGCCAGTCTGCAGGGCCACAAAGAATCAGACACAAATAACCAAGCATGAGAAATATCTTTCTAACTAGGACCCCAACAAAAGTACAGCATGCTAGGCATATTAAAGCTTAATACAAATGATTACTTTTATCATTTTCTGAACCACAGACAGAGGATCCTTACTATTTAACTACATTTACTTGTGCTATCTCTTTTTACAGTCTACTTCTGTGCTGTGCTTATTCGCTCAATCATGTCCAACTCTTTTCAACCCCATGGATGGCAGTCCACCAGGATCCTCTGTCCAAGGGGATTCTCTGGGCAAGAATGCTGGGGTGGGTTGCCATGCCCTCCTCCAGGGGATCTTCTCAATCCAGGGATCGAATCCAGGTCTCCTGTATCGCAGGAGGATTCTTTACCAACTGAGCCACCAGAGAAGCCCAGAGTCTACATGCTATAAAAACTCACAGTTCAGTTCAGTCGCTCAGGTGTGTCCAACTCTGCGACCCCCTGGACTGCAGCATGCCAGGCTTCCCTGTCCATCGCCAACTACCAGAGCCTACTCAAACTCATGTCCATAGTTGGTGATGCCATCCAACCACCTTCTCCTCTGGCTTTCAATCTTTCCCAGCATCAGGGTCTTTTAAAATGAGTCAGTTCTTTGCATCAGGTGGCCAAAGTACTGGAGTTTCAGTTTCAGCATAATTCCTTCCAATGAATATTCAGGACTGATATCCTTTAGGATGGAATGGCTGGATCTCCTTGCAGTCTAAGGGACTCTTAAGAGTCTTCTCCAACATCATAGTTCAAACGCATCAATTCTTTGGCGCTTCAACTCTCACATCCATACATGACTACTGGAAAGACCATAGCTTTGACTAAACGGACCTTTGTTGGCAAAGTAATGTCTCTGCTTTTTAATATGCTGTCTAGGTTGGTCATAGGTTTTTCTCCAAGGAGCATGCATCTTTTAATTGCATGGCTGCAGTGACCATCTGCAGTGATTTTGGAGCCCAAGAAAATAAAGCCTGTTACTGTTTCCACTGTTTCCCCATCTATTTGCCCTGAAGTAATGGGACTGGATGCCATGAGCTTTAGATTTCTGAACTTTTAAGCCAACATTTTCACTCTCCTCTTTCACTTTTATCAAGAGGCTCTTTAGTAGTTCTTCGCTTTCTGCCATAAGGGTGGTGTCATCTGCATATCTGAAGTTATTGAGATCTCTCCCAGCAATCTTGATTCTAGCTTGTGCTTCATCCAGCCTGGCATTTCTCATGATGTACTCTGCATTTAAGTTAAATAAGCAGGCTGACAAGATACAGCCTTGATGTACTCCTTTCTCAATTTGGAACCAGTCTGTTCCATGTCCAGTTCTGACTGTTGCTTCCTGACCTGCATACAGAGTTTTCAGGAAGCAGGTCAGGCAATCTGGTATTCCCATCTCTAAAGATTTTCCAGTTTGTTGTGATCCACACTGTCAAACGTTTGGGCATAGTCAATAAAGAAGAAAAAGATGTTTTTCTGGAACTCATTTGCTTTTTCAATGATCCAGCAGATGTTGGTAATCTGATCTCTGGTTCCTCTGACTTTTCTAAATCCAGTGTGAACATCTGGAAGTTCACGGTTCATGTACTGTTGAAGCCTGGCTTGGAGAATTTTGAGCATTGCTTTGCTAGCATGTGAGATGAGTGTAATCGTGCGGTAGTTTGGTGGCTCAGAGGATAAAGCGTCTGCGTGCAATGTAGGAGACCAGGGTTCCATCCCTGGGTTGGGAAGATTCTCTGGAGAAGGAAATGGCAACCCACTCTAGTATTCTTGCCTGGAGAATCCTATGGATANGTGTAATCGTGCGGTAGTTTGGTGGCTCAGAGGATAAAGCGTCTGCGTGCAATGTAGGAGACCAGGGTTCCATCCCTGGGTTGGGAAGATTCTCTGGAGAAGGAAATGGCAACCCACTCTAGTATTCTTGCCTGGAGAATCCTATGGATAGAGGAGTCTGGCAGGCTACAGTCCACCGGGTTGCAAAGAGCCAGACACAACTGAGTGACTTCACTTTCACTTTGAGCATTCTTCGGCCTTACCTTTGGGATTGAAACGCAAACTGACCTTTTCCAGTCCAGGATAAAACCCCACAATATTATTCTGTATTAAACAAATAATTCTCTTAAAATTTACATAATTATCATTTCCTGTAATTTTTTTCTTCTCCTGAGGATTTAGGATCGTCTTCTTTAAGCAGGATTGCAGGAAATGAATTCTCCGCTTTTCTTTTTTTTCTCTGAAAATATCCTATTTCAGCTTGATTCTTGAAAGCGTTTTCTCTACATATAGAACTTGGTTAGCAGGGTTTTTTGTGTTTTCTTCTCTAGTAATTTAAAGATGTCATTCTATGATCTCTGGATTTCATGGTTAGGTTGAAGAGTCAGGATTCAGACTTAGTGTTGCTTTTTAAAATTTACTGTCTTTTCCCTCTGGTTCCTAAGATGTTATCGGTCTTTTGTTTTCACATTTTTATTATGATTTGCTCCAGATGACTTCCTCTACTAGCAGAGATCTGACCTTTATTCTATGAGACAGAACCAACCTCACTAATAGGTAGAAGGATAAAGGGCTGAGTATCTCAACCACTGAGGGACTGAATCATATGTATCCAGGCCATGTTGTACAGTCTTAGTAAGACAAAGTTCACATCTGGCTCAGTCCTGATCCTTAGATATTGTCAGATGGGCTTTTGCTTGAGGTTCTAGTGGTCTCTGTCTCCTTATCCTTGAAATGGAGAAGGCAATGGCACCCCACTCCAGTCCTCTTGCCTAGAAAATCCCATGGACGGAGGAGCCTGGTAGGCTGCAGTCCACGGGGTCGCTAGGAGTCAGACACGACTGAGCGACTTCACTTTTACTCTTCACTTTCATGCATTGGAGAAGGAAATGGCAACCCACTCCAGTGTGCTTGCCTGGAGAATCCCAGGGACAGGGGAGCCTGGTGGGCTGCCGTCTATGGGGTTGCACAGAGTCGGACATGACTGAAGTGACTTAGCAGTATCCTTGAAAGACTATCAAAGATTCATTTCTGCTCTTTTGGTGGACATTTAGTTCACACTAATTCACAAAAGTAATAGTGTTTTGGTTTTTTTTTTTAAGAAAAATAACTACTTCATTTTCTTATCATTTGTCACTGAAAATGTTAGTAACAGAAGAGGTTTTTGTTTTTTTTAAACTACATTTTCATTTCTTCAAAAATTTACTGTTGAGTGACATCACTAAGTTGACTCTCTGAACAGTTAGGCCTCTGAACTAGTGGTCTACTCATGGTGGATGTGCCCATGTGATAACACTTTAGTATGCTTATCCTTATCCCATTGCCTTTGAATCAACTTGAAAATATTAAACTCCAATATAAGATTCAACTCCAACGTAAGATTCATCTTTCAGAAACTAGTATGTGTTGCCAAGCAATAGCTTTCTGTTTTTCATATTAACTATGCAACTTCAGAGAACAACAATTATTTTATATGCAACTCACCTCATGGAAAGTATACTTAATTGCGACTATATGAGTTGAGGGGCTTCAGTGATAAAGAATCCACCTGTACTGCAGGAGACTAAGGAGACTGGAGTTCGGGAAGATCCCTTGGAGTAGGAAATGGCAACCCATTCCAGCATTCTTAATGGGAAAATCCCATGAACAGAGGAGCCTGGCAAGCCACAGTCCATAGAATCACAAAGAGTCAAGACACAACTAATCAAGTACATCACCAGGTAATGATGAGTTGATAAATTAATAAAATTATTCACTGCTTTGTGTGTATGAGGGGGAGATACAAACAATGTATATATTGCCCTTTCCTCGAGGTTTTCTAGTCTGATTTGATGGTTAGATTATGAAAAGTACACATTTTTAGGATAAGTGACTGAGTAAATGACATGAATTTCAATAGGTAGTACAACCCAGAATACTTCTACACAATCCTGCCAGGTTGTCATTGCTACAGATAAATTCCAGTTTATCTATAGAACAGCTATTTATACTTATAGGATAGGGGACAAACTTTCCAAACAGCTTTGATCTTAGCTCATAATTAACTTACTGCTAAAGATTTTCACTGTTTACAGTTTGTGAGATGCTGAATTCAGGCTAAGTTTGGCAAATAAAGTGATATACTGGAATCATCTAGTGGAAAAATCCCTGGTAAGATCATTTTACCAGAAGACTAAGATGACTGAACAGTAATGTGTAATCCGAAGTTTGTTCTATATATTTTAGTACATTTGAGTAGCTGTAAAATTCTTCATCTAATACTGTTCTGAAATAACTGGGCTCACACTTATTGGTACTTATAACCAAAGGATTTCCTGGAACCAAAATACTTATCTTTTAATATTAATTATAATCTCTTAACCATCTAACAATTGTTAATATTAAAATATTCCTCATATTATGATCACATTGGATAAGGAAGTTGCAACCCACTCCAGTATTCTTGCCTGGGAAATCCCAAGGATAGAAGGGCCTGGTGGGCTACACTCCATGGAGTCTTAAAAGAGCTGGACACAACTTAGCGACTAAACAACACACACACAGTGAAGGAAATGACAACCCACTCCAGTATTCTTGCTTGGAAAATCCCACGGACAGAGGAGCCTGGCAGGCTACCATCCAGAGGGTCGCAAAAAGTCGGACACAACTAAAGCAACTTAGCATAGCATGGTTACATACTCACAGAATTATAGAGGTTGTCCCCCAAATGTCACTTTACTGTCAACTAAAAGTCTAGAAATGTTAAATGTACCATTCAAAATCACTGCCCTTGATGAATTGTAATTTATACATTTTAAAAAATAAAAAACATAAACACTTTCCTCTTTATGATCTTTTAGAAAGATGCCAGTATTCTGAAAAAAATCAAATATGGAAAATTAGTTTTGGAATATACAAAATTGATGTTTCTGAAAAGAAATGGCTTTAAAGTTGACCACCTTTTCTTTAGAAATACAACCTTATTTTCCCATTTACAGCCATTGCAGGATTAGAAGCAAAATGAGAAACATCTTTAGTACTGTCTCTTCAGAGGACATTTCAGTTTTCTGATAAAGTCACAATAGTTTGACTAATGGCATAGTGAATATATACCAAGTAATGCATAATAGTGAACTAGGCCTTTTGTATATTTAATCCATTCTTTCTAAACATTTGGGATTAAGATTTGTGTGTGTGTGATCCAGCTCATCATCTGATGCACTTGCTCAGTTGCTTAGTCTGATCCGGCTCTTTGTGACTCTATGTGGCCTACCAGGGCCTCTGTTCATACCAGATTCTCTATATAGTTTCTATTTAAAAAACTGTTCTATAACCAACCACTGTCTAGATCTCACTCAAACCTTATTTATGACTTCATTGCGCATGTCAATGTTACTTTTAGATCAGGAAGTACAGCAGAGTGAAGACTTATATGGACCGTAAAAGTAGACTAAATATAGAAATGTTTTCCTGTTCTTTGCTGTGATGGAATAAAGAATGGAAACTGGTGTCAGCAGAGTTGGCTCCTTCTGATGGTTGTAAGGGAACGATGTATTGCAGACCCTTTCCTTAGCTTGTAGTTGGCCATCCTCTCCGTGTCTTTTCACATCATCTTACCGCCATGCCTGACTCTATGGCCAAACTTAACCTTTCTTCTTACAAGGATACTAGTCAGATTAGATTAGGGGTCCACCCAGTTCCAGTATGACCTCATCGTAACTAATTACGTTTGCAATGACCCTATTGTCAAATAAGATCAGTTACAATTGTGCTAAAAAGAAAACCCAAAAATTCAAATTAAAAAAATTATACTACATTATTCAAAGAGTAACAAAAAGATAATTAATGCCTTAGTTTTCAAATTTATTTTTAAACTCAGTGATACTAAGTACATGCATAACATTGTGCAACTAACATCCACTTCCATTTTCAAAAACCTAGTTATTATTAATAAATCTAGATAAATAGCTGCCGAAACTGAGGTTCAACCAAGCAGGATAACCGTATATAAACCAAATAGGAGCACGCAGTCTAACAAATGCCAGCGAACTTACTATTTAAAATCTGCTGAAACCAACTGTCACTGTAACATATGCGCCAACAGGAAAAATCACCCTCCAAGCTAAATACAACACAGAAATAGTTTAAGATGTCAGTCAACGTCCTCCTACCCCGGAAAGGGCGACTGGTGACGCCTGGAAGCAGTAAGTTAAGGTCGCTCCGATGCGCTCGCACGCGCTTGCACCAGAAACTAAAACGAAGGTTCTTAACTTGCGCTTGGAGAATCCTTGAAACGACAGGGCACGCTTAAATGCGGTGAGGGGATGCAGAGCATTCACGGGATCTTCGACAGGAAGGTTTAAAAAATGACCGCATTAAAGGGACCGGACAGGGACCATCGCGGTGACAGCGAGCGGGCCTTACGGCCAGGGTCGCAGGGCTTAGAAGCCTCCGCGGAGCGATCGGGTGTGACGTGATGGGTGAAGGATGAAGGCGACATGTGGATCTAGCCCCGGGTTCGCGGTCCGAGAACTAGGCCCGGATGCAGGGGCGGGGCCGGGAAGACACCGCCTACCGGCGGCCGTGTTTACCCCGGAATAAGATGCCCAGACAAAGGGAGAGGGAAGAGGGGTCCCGCAGGGACTTCACAGGCGTGGCCATAGCCCCGAACATTTCCCCCCACCCCTCCTCGGTCCGCGTCACCCGAATTCCTCTGGTCCTACCCAAGCCTCTGCGACACCCGGCGGGGCTGGCCGTTGGCCGCAGCGCACGCTCCTCAACCTGCCCATTTGTTATTCTCTGGATGGGGCGGCGACCACCGAGCCGGGAGCCAGGGCTGCGAGCCGCGCTGGGGCGGGGGACAAACANCCTACCCAAGCCTCTGCGACACCCGGCGGGGCTGGCCGTTGGCCGCAGCGCACGCTCCTCAACCTGCCCATTTGTTATTCTCTGGATGGGGCGGCGACCACCGAGCCGGGAGCCAGGGCTGCGAGCCGCGCTGGGGCGGGGGACAAACAGGGCCAGGGCAGCCGTCGGGGCCAGCAGGGACATTACTTCTGCCGCCTTAGCGCCAGGAAACCAAGTGCCGCGGACCGGGAAACACTGACCTGCGGCTAGCGACTGGGAATTTTTAAATCTGGCTGGGTTAACCCCACGGGCCAGCCACGCCCCCCGGCGCCTTCCTCAGCCAGTCAGCGCCAGGCCCGCCATTTTTCAAACCCTCTTCTGGCCGCCAATCAGGATCGAGTAGCACATTCCTCTCCTGACCGGTTCTAACGGGTCTGGGAGTTAACGACCCGGGCAACCCACCGAACCTGCTAGGCTGCGGCCTGGGGGATGGACCTGGCGACATACTGACCAATAGAAAGCCGTCTTGGTGAGGGGGCGGGGCCTCATCGAGTTTGAATAATCCCCAGGGCCAATGGGAGCGGGGGGGTGTGGTCTGTGACCCGGCTCGTCAAGTTGCAGTGGCGCGGAGAAGTCTGCAAAACAAGAGGCGGAGGATTGCGTTAGCGACGAACCAGTTCACGCCGGAGCCAGGGCAGCAGCGTAGCGGTCAGGCGCGGCCGCTGCGCGGAACTCTGAGGAAAATCTTTCGCCAGGCAAGAGCCCGCTCCGGGCCCCGGGTGCGCGGTCGGCTGGCCTCCTTCCGTCACGGCTTGCTGGGGCGCCGCGGCTGCTGGGGGCGAGCCCCGATGGTGGTTTCCGGGTGCGGGCCTCACGGGCCGGGCTGCGGAGGCGCGAAGCTCGGCTGGGCCCGGCTGGGGAGTCTTTTGAACGCGGGGCGCGAGGCGGCAGCTGGGGATGCGGCTCGCGGCGTGGAAGCCCGGTGCTTTCCTGTCAGGAAGGGCTAGGCTGGGGCGGGCGGCAGGCCCGCGAGTGTGGCGGGGGGGAGGGCGCGGGCGTTTGGGCGGGAAGCAGCCCCGCCCGCCAGCGCTCGACCGCTCTCCCGCCAGGTGGACACGCCGCCTCCGCCGCAGCAGCAGCATCATGGGGAAGGGCGACCCCAACAAGCCGCGGGGCAAGATGTCTTCGTACGCCTTCTTCGTGCAGACCTGCCGCGAGGAGCACAAGAAGAAGCACCCCGACTCCTCAGTCAATTTCGCAGAGTTTTCCAAGAAATGTTCCGAGAGATGGAAGGTGAGCCGGGGCGCCCGGGGGCCTCACGGGGCAGGTGGCCGTGACTTTGAACTTCCCCTCGCGACTGACACGCACGCACGTTCTGTTACGAGTTTGAAGTACAGGACTTAGGGTGCTTGTTTATTTTAAGGTGACTGAGGCCAAACGGTCCTTACTGAGGAAAACCGGGAGCTAAAGAGGATCACGCTTTTTTGGAGACGGATACGGGTTTCGAGTCCTGCTATACATTTACTATTTTTATGCTTACAGACCATGTCGGCCAAGGAAAAGTCCAAGTTCGAAGACATGGCAAAAAGTGACAAAGCTCGCTACGACAGGGAGATGAAAAATTATGTCCCTCCTAAAGGTGACAAGAAGGGAAAGAAAAAAGATCCTAACGCTCCGAAAAGGCCTCCGTAAGTGTCTTTTAAAACCAACCGAATTGCCTCCCCCCCCCATTTTTTTTCATTCAGGTTATTACAACTCTGTTCCTTCCTTTCAGATCTGCCTTCTTCCTGTTTTGCTCCGAACATCGCCCAAAGATCAAAAGTGAACACCCAGGCTTATCCATTGGGGATACTGCAAAAAAATTGGGTGAAATGTGGTCTGAGCAGTCAGCCAAAGATAAACAGCCGTATGAACAGAAAGCAGCTAAGCTAAAGGAGAAATACGAAAAGGTATATCCTCACTTTTTTTTTAAGCCAGTGTACAATCCAGTAGGTATTTTCTAAATCAGTATGTTAGAAATAGATAGAAATTGTAGAAATTTGGGAGCTATACATAGTTCTTTGTTAATGGTTTTCAATTTTGTTGTGAAAAGGTCTAGTGAGAATTGTACACTTAGGCAGCACAAGCTAATTGAAACTTTTCTTTTGACCGAAACCAATGTCTGTAGCCTTGGTAGGTTGGTGCATTCAGACTCTTTTGTAGTAAAATAGGTCTCTTAGTTGAAAAGACTGGAGGGCCAAATGTTTTATGTAGATGTATCTAAGATGTGAAGTTAGAGGGTGGGGGCTATGTGAGATTAACAGATAATGGTAGTGAAAGTACTGACATCAGTCTAATACACCCCAGTAATTAGCTTTCTAAGACCTAGGGGGATCAAATGCTCTCAAAACCCGAGTTTTAGACTATCATTGGGGTTATTGGCCAATAATCGCAGATTATTTACAACTTAGTGGTTTTCACGGTTGGGTAATGACACCGGATGCTGATTTTATTTTTTTTTAACTATTTCAGGATATTGCTGCATACCGTGCCAAGGGCAAGAGTGAAGCGGGAAAAAAGGGCCCTGGCAGGCCGACAGGCTCTAAGAAGAAGAACGAACCAGAAGATGAGGAGGAAGAAGAGGAGGAAGAAGATGAAGATGAGGAGGAGGAGGAGGAAGATGAGGAATAAATGGCTATCTTGTAATGATGTGTGTGGAGTGTGCGTGTGTGCTCAGGCAATTGTTTTGCTAAGAATGTGAATTCAAGTGCAGCTCAATATTAGCTTCAGTATAAAAACTGTACAGATTTTTGTATAGCTGATAAGATTCTTTGTAGAGAAAATACTTTTTTAAAAATGCAAGTTGTGGCTTTTGAGGGGCTACTACATACAGTTAGAGTTTCAAGCTTCTGATATTAAATGTTTCTAAATATTTAATGGTTTCTTTAATTTCTTGACTTGTGTATGGTAGCACAGCAAACTCATAGAAATTAGCATCAATAGCAACTTTTGGGTTTTCTAGAACGAGAATGTTGCGTTTTGTTTTTTTTAAAAAAAATTTTGTAATAAAATTATATATATTATTCCTATTGTTCTTGTCTTATATGCTAAATTAGCTTTTACTTTCATGGTCTGGAGCCATATCACTTTTGTCTTTCTGCCTAATAGTTCTTAGACATGGTTGATTTAGTAAAATTTTTTGTTAAAAGTCAAACATGCCAATATTCATATTTACACAGAGTGTTCTTTAAAAATCAATTCTGGAATTTAATGAACTTTAAAAATTTATGCAGTCTTACACACTGAGCAAGTTTTCTTCTTGACATTTATGTTCATTTGTTAGCTAACTTGTCCCTTGGGATTTTTCTTTTTAGTTGGCATTTTAAGATTTCAAAAATCAGTGTGGTCTTAAGCCTAGAATTCTGGGTAACCCAAGAAAGCTTTTGAGATGATTATGATTTTCCATGACTAATGAGATGAAATTCCACTAGGATTTCTATTTACAGGTGAAAGTAGTTATTAAGAAATGTTCGTTTGAGAAAGCAGTTGCTTGTATTTGAATTAGGTAAATATTTCAAATCATTACCAAGTTATTAGTGAAAGTTGGCCAAGTGTTGGCTGGAAGAGTATAGAAGAAACCTATTTGTTGATAGTTTGACAGTTAAACCTGACAATCTTGGTTACCTATTCTAGTTTTTACAATAGAAACCAAAATTCTTAATACCCAACCATGGGAGCCTGGGTTGTCTATCTTATGCCATATTCAGAGTAAATATTTTAAGATTTATTTCTCACATAACATTGTTAAATGGGAGGTGTAAGTTATTAGCATAATTCCCAGAGCAGATGTACTCAGGTAAAATCTTCAAACTTTTTAGTGATGGCCCTCCATTATCATATCACAGTTGTTATTTGGGGGCCTTTGCTGATTGTAAAAACTAGTTTTTTGTGTTTAAAAACTTTCCTGGGGTAAAGTTTTTTTTAAAGACACACATATCTGGATCCCAAGTCCCCAGCTTTACCAAATAATTGCTGTGTGGACTTTGCCTCTGGGTTTATTTCTCTCCATTTGTATATGGGGTCAATATCTACTTCGAAGTGTTCTAATGATTAAGCAAGAATGTATTTACAAGTACTGTATTTACAACAGTCCTTAATGCTTAGAAAAGATATTAGTTTCTAAAACTGAAATACAGTGAAAGTCTGTTTCTTAAGGATTTCTTTAAAATTAGATCCATGAAGTAGACCTATCAGATTCCTTGTCACTTCTTTTTGGGATTTTTTGGGGACTACTTTCATTTTGTTTTTTAAGTGAAATACATCTTAAATGTGTAAGCTAAGAATGACACATCTTTTTAAAATGAGCTGCTGCGTAATCTCAGCATTTGAGATGAGTCATTTGATATTTTCTCTTAAGTGTTGATCAAAATTTGCAATACCCTTGTTTTTAAGACTAAATGACTTCAAGGAGTGGTTATGTTGGAAAGCATGAAAATATGGGTAAGGGTCAAGTTCTATTCTAGGCCAGCCAGTACTCGGGAGGGTGTGCTTATGAAGACCATACCCCTGTTTTTCTTTTTAAAAACAAGTCATATCTTTATGTAAATAGGCTATATAGTTGGCAGTTTACAATCTTGATTTCCAACTACCGGCTTCTAAGAGGCAACTCCAGTAGAATGACACATCCTTCAAGAGAGACGGGGAGCACAATAGTCACAAAGGAAACTTACTATATATGTTGTCCTGCCCCTTAATTCTCATTTTAGGTTCTTGGCTCAACAGAATTGCCACATTTGACTTAAATAGCCATCTGCATAGTACTCCACTGAATAGATCATAATTTAACCAGTTCCCTAAAGATAGTTATGTTTGAATTTTTTTGCTTTAAGAACATTGCCATGAATATCTTGTATGTACGATTTCAGAAATTTCTATAAAAAGCATTTAAAAGTTTGCACATTAAAAAACGTGCTAATTATAATAGCTAAAACCTGTACTTGGTATATACTGGAACCTGCTCTCCAGCTGTTAACTTGCCAAAATTGTTCTCAGAAGTTGTACTGAAACACACTCCACAGCAATGACTTTCAGAGTGCCTGTTTCCTCAGCAACATTATCAGTCTCAAACATCTTAATCTTTGCTATCCTGATATATAAAAAATGGTTCCTCCTATTATGAATTTAGTATTTTATGTTAAAGAGTCATTTGTATTTCCGATGGCCTTCTGTCTCAAGGAAAATGACCCTTTGTGACGTGCATTGTAAATATTGGTATTTTTTCTTTGTTGTCTTTTGACTTTATGATGCTTTTTTTCATGCAAAGATTTATTTTTATGAGGCAAATTTATTTAGTGGCCTTGGGAGACCTTTCCCAAAATTACCTTTGCTTTCTTATTTAATTAAATCTTTGATCCTGCTGGAATTTATTTTGGTACAAGAACAGAAGTAGGGTCTCAAGTTTCTTTCCACATGGTAGCCACTACTTTTGGTCTTCTATAAAATCTGGGTTAGAAGATCCTAAGGTGCCCTACGTATTAAAGCAGTAACTTGCAAATTTGCTCAACGCAAGACAGTAAGCATTTTTGTATTCTACTTTTCAACAGAAATCATTTACTGTAAGCAGTAAACCATGTTTGTCTTAGCACAAACAGCATTATTTTAAAGCTAACTTCATTACATGCCACTAAAATGTTGACAAAGCAGTAATGACTTTATTTCTTGCGGAGTAGCAAGAAAGCTAAAGGACCTGTTTTGCCAATGCATAAGATATAGTCCTTTTAAAAATAAAACATCTGTAGAAATAAGCCATTTGTGTACACGTCATGCCAGAAAGAGCAGGTGATCTATAAACATTTGTAAGCATAAATGCCCAGGGTAAAGGTGACAGCTACTGTTCAGCTCAGTCCTGTTGCTAAATGGAAATGTGAGTCTAAGATCCCAAATCTCCCAAAATTTTAAGTGGAACCAGAATTCTAGATATTTTTTAAAATGTGAAGTCTGAATTGTAAACATTGGCAGTGAATTCAAATGTTGAATTCAAAGAAAACATGTCTGTAGGTAAGATTCTGTCAAGGGTCACGGATTGGTTACTTCTATAAATTAGTGTGTGTAAATGTAATATTAATGGTATTTACTAAGTTAGGGCTGTTGGTAAAAGTTTATGCATAGGCGTCCCAGCTAAGCATTCTTTTCCCAGTTGTCTAGAAACCCTTGCCCTGTATGGAAACTCATCTAACTTCTTATCCTGTTGTACAGTCTCTGAAGTCTAAACGGAATGTCACTGGGCTCCTAGGCCTTTGTTCTTCAGGACTTGGCCCAACCCTCTCTTCGCCTCATCTTGGGAGTTACCATAGCTAATAGAATACCTGCTCGGGTGCACAAATAGTATTTCACATTAAAAGGAAACAACTTTTAAGCAAAACTGCAATTCAATCATGTTCATGTGTTATTTTTCAATTCTCTGTATTTCTGCAGTAAAGCTGAAACAGCTTATATAGAGAACAAACTAAAATACAGACAAAAAAAGTTATGAAATTAAAAGAGTGAGCTGATTTCAAAAAAGTGAGCTGATGAGCTTATATTAAGAATCAGATCAGTTTGAATAGGGCTCAGTTTCTCTTTTTAAGTGAATTATTTTTTTAATTAAAATTTTTTTTTCTATTTTTTGGCTATGCCATGCAGCATGTGGGATCTCAGTTCCCCGACTAGGCATCAAACCTGATCCCCCTGCCATAGAAGCATGGAATCTTAATCACTGTGAGGTCTCAGGGATCTTTTTTCTGACCAGTTTGGTAACATCAGACCTGGTGTATAACCTTTCAGTTTCCTCAGGTGTTAAAATCAGATTTTTCTTTTTCTGAACATTAAATGAGGCAATACATCCAAAACACTTCTCTTGGTGGTAAGAAAAATAAATATTAGCTAAAAGTATGCATGATAACATGTATATATATTAATAATATAGTTGTCATAATAAAACTACCAGATTCACTTCTGAGATTCTTAACTTTCTAAGTGGAGAGGAAAACTAGTTATGTGGAAAATACAATAGAAATTCCTCCCATAGAGCTCTGGGGATACTCAATATTGGAGCTATGTCCTTGACTTCAATACTAAATTTGGGTATTTGGACAAGTTATTCAACTTTTTTTTTTTTTAAGTATAGTTGATTTACAATATTGTATTAAGTTTCAGGTGTACAGCATAGTGAATTCAGTTATTTTGCAGATCAAATTCCATTATAGGTTGTTAATAAGATACTGGGTATAATCCCCTGTGCTGTATGGTAAATTCTTGTTGCTTATCAATTTTTATCTAGTTTGTTAATCCCATACCCCTAATTTGTCATTCACCTCTTCCCTTTACCCTTTGGTAACCATAAATTAACCACTTATTAATCCCATATTATTTATCCACATATATTTGATCACATATTCATGTGTGACTTACTGTAGTTTTAGTTGTCTTTGATTTTACAAAACGTATTTGTTGAATGAAGTCTTTTGGGAATTGCCATTTTCACTCAAAACTGCCCTACTGTCTTGTTTATAACCAGTTCATTCATGTTCATTGCCTTGTAACAGTCTATTGTGTGGTAATAGCACAATTGATCCACTCTCCTGCTGATGGATATTTAGGTTGTCCTGGAGTTTTTGCTGGTATAAAAATTGCTGTACAGTTCCGGCTTTTAAGCACAGCCCCTTCCAGTGATTGGAAGTGTTTAGCCCCTTCCAGTGATCTTGTCCTGTAAATCCCAGCTGCCTTGGGCAGCCTCCTCAGCTGGGTTTCACCAAGGCTTGAGCTCTGCTTTCCTGGATGGTAGCTGGGAAAGTTCTTCAGGCAGATGGACATGCTGAACCAGGGTTCACCCTGTGTGCTTCCTTTCTCTCATGTTATCAGTCTGCTTTGCCTGTTACCCAGTTCCTGAAAATAGTTGCTGCATATTTTTTTGCCCAGTTTTATAGCCTTTTAGGACAATAGCATACTGTTGAGGACGGTAACAATTACTATGCCATGGCCAGACAGGGAAGCCTATTCATCTCTATTTTTTAAGGAAAGTTTCAGTTTTGTTTTGGGCACTTAATCATTAAGACAGCTGGAGTTTATGTGCTCATATCAAAAGCCCCAGAGAAATTTCATTTAAAGATAATTGAAAGAATATTCTTAGACGTTCTTCCAGATGCACAGTTAAATGATAAAGTAGACCACTGAAAACTACATTCTATACATGCTGTGAGATAGAGGTAACCATTTATTCCCTTGTGGATAACCATTTCAACCCCAGTGTAAGAAGCTTAAGTTATGATCTTAAACTCTTCATTTGGCAAGTGGAGGCAATGACATGTCACATATGAAAGACAGGTATACACACATACAGCCCTAGAGGGTCTGCAGTATAGCTGTCTTAGTTCTTTTGATTAAAGACTGATTTTAAGACTTTGAAACCAGATAGCAAGAGGTACCATTTATATTACTCTGACTACATGACAGGAACTATTCTAAGCATTTCATGTATGTTAACTCATACAATCCTGATAAAAAGCCTATAAAATAGGCACTGTTATTTCCTTCATATTACTAATGAGAAAACTGAGGCATGGAGAAGCATTGATAACTTGCCAGGGTAACATAAGTAATTTGTAATGAAACAGGGATGCCAGTACAAACAAGTCCACCGTATATGCTCTTCATATGAGCAGATTGTAAACATTCTGTTATGAGAATTAAGGAGCCCTCATCTGACCGCTTCCCTAGTGGCTAAGAGGTGAAAGCGTCTGCCTCCAATGCGGGAAACCCAAGTTTGATCCCTGGGTCAGGAAGACCCCCTGGAGAAGGGAATGGTAACCCACTCCAGTATTCTTGCCTGGAGAATCCCATGGACGGAGAATCCTTGTAGGCTACAGTCCACGGGGTCACAAAGAGTCTGACACGACTGAGCGACTTCACTTTCACTTTCATCCGACCGCTGCTCAGACGCGCAAGGCCTGATCCACTTACAAAACCGAAACACACCAATCACAGTTATCAGCATTCATTTCAAAATCTTAAAATTGAGGTTGGCAAAGCAATTATTGAATTTAGCTTAGAAACAACCCTTCTATTAATCTCTAATCCCAGGGACAGTGCTCCTCCCAAATCATTCTCTCTTTTATCCAATTATTTTTCAACAGATTCTGTTGAATAATAAGCATTCTCATAGGGCTCGGTACTTCTAAAAGTGCTTTCCACATGGATGAATATTCATATACCCAATTACTGGTCCATTAGCCATCTGGCTCAGGTCATGTACTTGTCATGGTCTTCCATTGAATTATAAGTGGATAAAAAAATAATAAACACACAGCTTGTCCAGAAATGATGATATATAGTCCTGAGTTCAGTTCAGTCGCTCAGTTGTGTCCGAGACTGCGACCCCATGAATCGAAGCATGCCAGGCCTCCCTGTCCATCACCATCTCCCGGAGTTCACTCAAACTCACGTCCATCGAGTCGGTGATGCCATCCTGCCATCTCATCCTCTGTCGTTCCCTTCTCTTCCTACCCCCAATCCCTCCCAGCATCAGTCTTTTCCAGGGAGTCAACTCTTCACATGAGGTGGCCAAAGTACTAGAGTTTCAGCTTTAATATCATTCCTTCCAAAGAACACCCAGGGCTGTATAGTCCTGCTGCTGCTGCTGCTGCCAAGTCGCTTCAGTCATGTCCGACTCTGTGCAACCCCATAGACGGCAGCCCACTAGGCTCCTCTGTCCCTGGGATTCTCCAGGCAAGAACACTGTAGTGGGTTGCCATTTCCTTCTCCAAAGCATGAAAGTGAAAAGTGAAAGTGAAGTTGCTCAGTCACGTCCAACTCTTAGCAACCCCATGGACTGCAGTCTACCAGGCTCTTCTGCCCATGGGATTTTCCAGGCAAGAGTACTGGAGTGGGTTGCCATTGCCTTCTCCCTGTATAGTCCTAGATCCCTGTAAAAGACTGTAAGGAAATAAACAAGCTCACCTTCACTCCAGGCTGGTGCTCTATCACTTTTTCAGGCACAGCAGCTGAGAAGTGAGGCCNTCCACCGAGTCAGTGATGCCATCCAGCCATCTCATCCTCGGTCATCCCCTTCTCCTCCTGCCCCCAATCCCTCCCAGCATCAGTCTTTTCCAGGGAGTCAACTCTTCACATGAGGTGGCCAAAGTACTAGAGTTTCAGCTTTAACATCATTCCTTCCAAAGAACACCCAGGGCTGTATAGTCCTGCTGCTGCTGCTGCTGCCAAGTCGCTTCAGTCATGTCCGACTCTGTGCAACCCCATAGACGGCAGCCCACTAGGCTCCTCTGTCCCTGGGATTCTCCAGGCAAGAACACTGTAGTGGGTTGCCATTTCCTTCTCCAAAGCATGAAAGTGAAAAGTGAAAGTGAAGTTGCTCAGTCACGTCCAACTCTTAGCAACCCCATGGACTGCAGTCTACCAGGCTCTTCTGCCCATGGGATTTTCCAGGCAAGAGTACTGGAGTGGGTTGCCATTGCCTTCTCCCTGTATAGTCCTAGATCCCTGTAAAAGACTGTAAGGAAATAAACAAGCTCACCTTCACTCCAGGCTGGTGCTCTATCACTTTTTCAGGCACAGCAGCTGAGAAGTGAGGCCACAACAATGGCTGAGAGTTTCCCAAACCAACATAGCCACTTACTGGAATGCTGGCAGCAGTACCTTCACTTGAGGTGTCATGGGTTGTGCTATGAGGTCCTATGGCCCATTTCTCACTTCATTTGGGAAGGATTCCTTATCTAGTTGATCTATAAAATTGTAAAGACTTTACTTAAATTTTTGGTTTTAATAGGCAGTGGTATAGGAGAATATACTGCCAAGAAATATACATATTGCTGGGGTTGTGTTTTGTATTTGGTAAGTGACTTAAAAAAACTGCTATATATAAGCAACCAGAGGCAAAAATAAGTCTTTATGTTTCCTTCTTAGATATAAGCTCTGAGTATTCTAAGCAAATTCTAACCAACACACAAGCATATACTCAATACATAGTTGTTGCTGTTATTCAGTCGCTAAGTTATGCCCGACTCTCTGCAGCCCCATGGACTGCAGCATGCCAGGCTTCCCTGTCCTTCACTATCTCCCAGTGTTTGCTCAGACTCATGTCAGCTGAGTCAGTGATGCCATCCAACTATCTCACCTTCTGTCACCCCCTTCTTCTCTTGCTCAAATCCTTCTCAGCATCAGGGTCTTTTCTAATCAGCTGGCTCTTTGAATCAGGTGGCCAAAGTATTGGAGCTTCAGCTTCACTATCAGTCCTTGCAATGAATATTCAGGGTTGATTTCCTTTAGGATTGACTGGTTTGATCTCCTTGCTGTCCAAGGGACTCTCAGGAGTTTTCTCCAGCACCATAGTTCTAAAGCACCAATACTGCTGTATCTTGCAAACAACGTGTGTGTGTTCTCAGTCATATCTGACTCTTTGCGACCACATGGACTATAGCCCCTCCAGGCTCCTCTGTCCTGGAGAGGGTTGCCATTCCCTTTTCCAGGGGATCTTCCTGATCCAGGGATTGAATCTGCATCTCTTGCATTCATAGGTAGATTCTTTACTGCTGTGCCACCTGGGAAGCCCCTTATAAACAATAAAATCAAGTAATTACTTCAAACATGCAGTGTTTAGATATAAAAAGGATTACATTAGATATATATATAAAAGGATTATATTAGATATATATAATATAATATTATATATATATCATTATATTGTATTATCTATATATAAAAGAATTATATTAGATATATATAAAAAGGATTACAAGAACTAAAAAAAAAAAAACCCATGGATTAAAATACAATATTTATTTCTCACCTAAAAAACAAGCAACCCAGAATTAAGATATACATAAACTTCTCAAATTTACCCCTAATAAAATTTTGAATATTTATACAATTTCTACAGAAACATACAGTGTATCAAAATCTGCATAAATCAAATTTATAAAATGTGTAGAAATGCATAGTGATATTATCAACTTACAAAGCAAGGATATGGAATTATTTCCAAAACAGCCTACAGTAGAAAATAGTCATTATGGCAGCAGCTTCTGATGTTTTTCATGTTTGGTAAGGTTTCTGATTTCAATAATATAGAGTCCTTTTTTATAGAGTATCTTAATGAATTGCACAAAATACCCATTTAAAATTTACATGCCCAGTTTCTGTGCCACTGTTCTTAGGCCTATGCATAGTTAACAAGGTTATAATCTATTCAACAAGGAAAATTCGACCTACCTGCAAATACGTAAGTATTAAATACCAATTGTCTTAGTTTCTTACTTATGGTTATTTTGCAATTATATAGGCATAGAAATGTATTCCTTTTTAAACATCCCTAGAGATGAATGAAAGCTCAAATGGTTGATCAGAGATCAGGAGCAAAATACAAATTGACGATTCAAAATTACAAATAAAACTCTGTTTGAGATGTTTAACTTTGACTCTCCAAATTTAAGAGCTAAGCTTGGAAGAAGCAAGTTTGTAGGCTTTTCTTTTTAAATAAATGTAGGTGCTCTTTTCTGTTTTCTTTTTTAAGCTTTAGTGAAATATATTTTTCTCTGGTAGTAGTCTGTGAATTCCTTCCATTGATCATGATAACAGGATCAGTCTCTAATTTACTTGCCATTCCCTGCCTCATTAATTTTCTTTTTATTTATTTATTTATTTTTGCCTCTGATGGAGCATTTTAATCTTGTGGAGAATAAGATACCATTTAGATATTAAAATCAATTGACCACTTGCAGTATTTGGTTTTCCTCTTGTAGGTACTATCTCAATAAATGTGTGAATTCAAACAAGTCTTTTCATTGGAAAAATACTAACAGAAATATGCTTCCTAAAAAAAAACACCAAGAAACACTAGGGAACTAACAGATAATTGAACAGAAAGGAGTTCGTATTTGTTCATGAATGTATTTTCCAATAGGCTATTTTAAAATTTAAAGACTGTGCAGGGAATTTCATGAAGAAATAAATGAAAGGTCCATTCATCCTTGACTATATAAATTGCACAGCTTAGGCTATAACACATAGTAGTCTTGTACAGCTTAATCCAACAAGGGTTTGGAAATTCTCATTTTGGTTAGAACAAACCTTTGATGTGTTTACAGTGGTGTTGTGTTATTTGTGTTACTCTCATTTCAAGGTTTCAAAATTGAGAAATATTAATAGTTTTCTAAAGTGACAGGTAATGGGGAAAAGCCAATCCTCAATGTCAGAGAACATTTTTTCTCAAGTTAGTAGGCCCTCCTCACGCCTTAGGAGTTGGGACTGACAGAGGGCAATGGAATGCCAACAAGTAGAGGAGTTAATGCCGCACAAATCTTCCAACTCTCCGGAATAGCCTTGGATGTTCCATCCTGTCATTTCTTTTTTGAGCCATACAGCATTCAACTTCAGAGCAAATGGCAGCAAGTAAATTCAGTCCTCAGACAGGTAACGATTCCATCAATACCATCCTACAAATTGCATTCAAAGCTCCTGAAATAGTATACCAAGAAATGAAAGAGGCACTAAATGTGTTGAAATTCACCTTTCAAAAAAGCAGCATGACCGTGGAGGAAGGCCACCTTGGCTAATAACCTGTGGCAGTGCTTCAAAAAGATGTAAAATTAAATAAAGACACAACAGGTTGATAATCACCAAGTTACATAGGAAAGTCTGGTTACGCCAACCTTTTTTTTTTCAAGTGTGTTTAAAAAAAAAAAATCAAACTGCCTTTCAGACCCCTGAGTGTAATCCCAAAGAAGACAACAATGCTTTTAACTCTGTTCTAAATAAAACAGAGCTAAACGCACTGATTACCAACATCATCTTAAAACAAAACAAAAAAGATGTAAACATCTACAAAGTTTAAGGTAAAAGCAGTTTTGTAAACAGTAACCGCAGATGATCATGTCATTGTAAAAATCACAGTTTATCAACGTCCTCAGGCTCCCACGGAGCCTCTGGGTTTGGAGCTGTAGAGGTGACAGCAGCTGCAGCAGGTTTCAGGCGGCTTTCAGTCCTGTGTAAGTTTACGTGTCAGTAGGTAGGTTATAGATTTCTTTCATTCCTTCTAAACACTATGGATGTTATTTATCTCCCACTTTTGAGTCATTTTGCTGGAGTCGCAGTCGGAGATGAATACTTGATGGAGGACCTCCGAGCGATCCAAGCACTTTCCAGAAGGAATGTGAGTCAGTCTGTGCAGGTTCTGGAAAACACAGGGAAACACAGCGTTACACGTGAGCTCTGTGCTATCACTGGCATTAGACAGTCACCTCCTCGCTTTCGTAAGAAGACAATTCAAGCAAATTGGTCAGGCATGAACCAGCTTCACCCCAGACTCTGGGTTTCTCTTGTCAGTCTTCTACATCCTTATGTTGTTCAGGCATGATGTACTGCAGGTACCTCCAATTCAACACACACAAACCTAAATTCATCATCTTCTGCTCCTGACCAGCTCCTCTAGTTCCTATCCAGCTAATCCAGCTGTCCTGAGCTTAGGATAGTGCAGCTCAGGCTGCGTGCCCGCCTGCCTTCCTTTGAGTCGCCAGCTGAACACGGACATTTGCAAGGACTTGGGCTTATACCCTTTCTCATCCCCACCGCCCTTGTCTTAGTCGAGTCCTTGTCACCTGCTGGAGGTTCAATTCAGCTCTCAGAGTGCAGTCCTCAGACTAGCTAAGATTGGGTCTGTAGGGTCGAAACAATTTCCTAAGAATACAAAGACCCTAACCGCCTTTTCCACTGTATGGACATTTATACAGACAGTGCAAAAGCCATGCTGCGTCAAAGAGCTGGGGCTGTAGCATCAATCAAGTGGTCCCGTTCTACATGGCCACAGACTCACAATTAGAAAAAAAGCCAGTTTGATTTGAGAACATCCTTGAAGAAGCAGTGAAACGCGTTAGTTTTATTAAGTCTTGACTCTAAGAGACAGTAGGTAAGAATGGCCAGAACATGGGCAGTTGCTGGACTTGAGGGCTGAACGAGCGCCTTTTCTTGTCATGTGACTTGAAAGGACAATCGCAGGCAGATTATAATTATGCATACTTGGGGCTGGGGAGAAATTTTACAGAAAATAAAATGAGCCTGTCACTTCAAGGGGAAAAGAAAAACAGTATAAAGCTTACAGTTATTTGCTGCCATTGATAAAATCCAAGTTTTCAAGCAAAAATTTGAGTTTAAGAAAACTTGTATCCATCATCAAGAATGTGACAGCACCCCAAGATTTTAAGACTTTTCTGGTAAAAAAGTGGTTATATTTGTGATTTCAGGGGCAGTGTATGATGAAATGTGCCATCATTTGGAAGATCTGCATGACTTAGTGAGTTGATATTTTCCAAATGAGCTGTGAAAGTGTGATGTTACAAAAGATCCACTCAAAGTTTAAGACAGACAAGTGGGTTTAATGCAACAGAGGACAAAATGTTCACTGACAGGGATTCCAGATTCCACATTGCAAACAACTTTTAAGAAACTCCTGGCACTTTCCTGATGGTACAGTGGATAGGAATCTGCCTGCCAATGCAGGGGACACAGGTCCCCTGATCTAGGAAGATCCCACACGTGGCGGAGCAACACCCCCTGGCGACTCCAGAAGTGCACCACAACTCCTGAAGCGCACGCTCTTGGGTCCGGGAGCCACAGCTGTCTGAAGCCTGGGCACCTAGAGCCTGTGCTCCACGATGAGAAGGCCGTGCAGCACAGCCTGAGCGGAGCCCCTGCTCACAGCAACCAGAGAAAGCCCGGGCACAGCCAAAGACCCAGCACAGCTATAAATAAATGAATGGATAAAAGAAACCACCACCGACACACTTGTGTAGCACAATTATCTGAAAAGGCTATTAAATTATCCCTTGTTTTCAAACTGCATGTCTACACAAGGCTGGATTTTCCTCAGATACTCAACTAGAACAACATTTCGCATCAAACTAAATGCAGAAGCAGAGTAGGAATCCAGAGTTCTTCTATTAAACCAGACACTGAAGGCATTTGTGAAACTATAAAACAGTGCCACTCTTCTCATTGTGGCTGGGAAAATAGCTATTTTTCTTTAAAAGTGTTATTTATATTAACATGTAATAGGGTTATGAGTGTTACTTTTACACGAATACATACATCAGTACTCATAACAGTTCTCAGGTTTAATTCCCAATTCAGAAACCCCATTAGCTGTAAGCTGCATAACAAATCTCCCTGGGAGTGTGTCAGCAGTTAGTAAGGATGTAAATGGGTCCAGAGGAGCAGAGTGAGAACTGCTGACTGAACTGGCCTCTTGCTCACCAGTCCAGACTTGACAATGTTTCCAGAATTATCTTCCTGAAAGTACCCACTGTTTCCTATCACTGTGATCCTCAGCTAAGGTCAGTCACTCCCCAAAGACCATAAAAATTTCCATGCTCTTTCCCATGGAGAACAACTTAGGGAACCAGAAAACATCTAGCTCCTAGAATTCTCTACACTAAGATGCTATGACTCTGCTCACTCATCATCGCATTCATCCTCCATGAAAAGTCTCATCACACCTCAAAATTCCATGCAGTGATACTTCCTACCCGAAACTCATCAGAAATAAAGCCTCCTATTAATCTCTCTGTCCTATCCTATGGCTCTTTCTTTCTTTAATAGCTTGCTTTTGTTTCTTACTTATTATTTTTGACTGTGCTGGGTCTTCCTTGCAGGGTGCCAGCTTTCTCGTCTCCAGCTGTGGTGAGCAGGCTTCTCACTGGGGGCTTCTCTTGTGGAGCCTGGGCTCTGGGGCGCACGGGGTTCAGCAGTTTGCTGTGTCTGGGCTCCCAGGCCCTGGAGCGCGGGCTCAGTAGTTGTGGCGCGTGGGCTTTGTTGCTCTGTGGCAGTGGGGTCTTCCCGGATCAGGGATCAAACCTGCGTCTCCTGCATTGGCAGGCGGACTCTTTACCACTGAGTCACCAGGGAAGTCCCATTTTGCTTATTTTTATTTCTACATTTTTTTTCTTCTCTTCCATTATAGTATGATGGGCTTTAGCTATATTTTGAAAGGCCTCAGTGAATATTTATTAACAGTAACATCTGATACACAGACTGATATTCGGTGCTGTGCCCTTTAAAATATAGTATCTAAAATATATGCATTCCATTTTTTATCCATTCCTTCTCATATTGTTTTGCATCTGTTAATCTTTTTTTACTAGTTAACTAATATTGTCCTTACCCACCCCTAGGCTTTACTGCTATTATTCACCTTTCTTTGTGGAAATAAATGCTCTGTTCTCTGGGAGTTATATTAATCTTCTCCTTCCTAACATCAGCAACTGACACAAACTTACCGCTTCTTGGTAATTATCTATGCAACATATATAATTCCCATAACTGGGAATATTCAGCTAGGCCATTAACATCGTCACTACATGGCAAACAAGTGTTTTCTGGCATGGAGGGCATGACAACAAATACAAGATGCGTAAAGAAAGTTAAGGGCTGCCAGCTTCTTTCAGTTTGGGGGAGCTTTTTCAACTTTTTGTTTCACAATAAATTGATTTACTTTAGCCAAGTCTAGACTTTGAAAATTATAGAGTACCATTTGAATGTTGGAATCCTCAACTTGGCATACAACACTGAAAATTCACACCTGAAATAGAAACACTGCTCCCACAGAGTCAAATGAAGAGCTAAATGTGGCCTTTAAAACAAGCAACAGGCAACACATATCCGGAACAGCCAGGAGGAGAAGCTGTGAAGCCTGGAATCCAACACGTTACCTGTTCATCTCTGTCGCCACCTGCTGGACAACAGGCAGCAATATTTTAAAAGTTAAACTAAAAGAGCCATTCATTAAAACTATATATACATATGTATATATAAATGAGCCACTCATTAAAATTATATATATTATCATTTAGATTAAAAAGATCAGATTTTTATATTAGAACAATGGTGATGACTGCCTCAAGGAACCTTGGTTTCCCTATGTGGATAAATGAACAGTGGGTCTGCATGGACCCTGGGTGGTGCCCGTCCGTGATGACATTGTACTAGAGAATAAAAGGGGTGCTCTGTTATCGAATGGTGATTCTCCAGTGATCAGGAAAATGAGAGGGAAATGCAAGCCAGTGAGAATGCAGGTTTTAAGGTTTACATGTCTCAATTCCATATATTAAAATGAAACAGCATTTATTTCAGAACTAAGATGTAGAATACCTTGAAGTACTGCCATTCCTTAAATTCATTCAGATTGCAGTGTGTAATCATAACTTTGGATCCATCAGGCCCCTTCGTCAAACACTGGTCGTACTGCATGAGTTGATTGGCTTCGTTGATTCGGAAAAGCTATTTTAAAAAGAAAGAAACTCAACTCTTATAATTAGACTCAATGACTACCCTATTTCTCTATCACATTTCTGTATGTTCAGAACTGCAAGTCCAAAGACAGGAATTACTCATTTTGATGGTAGTGAAGACCGCTTCTAACTATTTAGGCTTTTAGATACAGAATCGGTCGTTAAGATATTAATCACACCAACAGTGTAAGAAAATGAAAATATGGAAACAGACCTGATAATGTATCACTATCTAAATCAGAGACAAGAAAAATACTCACATAGGAAGGGAAGAAAATATGTGGTTGCTGTTCTCAGTCATGTCTGACTCTTGCAATCCCATGGACTATAGTNGAAACTCATGCTTGTTTCTGTGTACTCATCAGGCCATTTTCATTTCTCTCCAATTCTTTCTCTTCTTTCCTTTTTATAGCCTCTACTTTCCCTTTCTCCCCATTTCTGCTCTATTGTCTCTTTTCCTTCTCTTGATATTTCCCACATTAATTTGATTCAACATCTTTCATAATAGAAACACAGACTAGTCAAATGTGACACAGATAAAGTCTTGGTGAAGTTGAATCAACCAACAGGATCTCATGGTCAAGTTCACTGGACTTAGCGTGGCAGCCAGGACACAGAGGATCCCAACTGCCTGGGAACCAGACAGGACATCACTGGGGGGAATCCCGGTGGCCTCTTGCTTCACCTCCTTTCCCTCCTTCACTCTGAGTATTGGCTTCTTTCTTCCTTCATTACGGCCAAGACCCCTGTGCCCCTTTGTTTATCTGCTGAGAAACATTATTTCCAATTGAGCTGAAATGTCTTTATCCCAAATTCAAACAAACCACTGGGGAGAGAATTCCTTGGCTCAACTTGGGAAGAAGTCTTTGTTGACTGTCTCCACGTGCCAGGCACCTCTAGGTGATGAGGATATCGTGGACAACAGGACAGACACAATTCTGTTGTCATGGAACTTCCATTCTCCGACACTGTACTTGNACTGTTTGGTGTTTTTTCGTGTGGTAGTTGTTATCTTTCTCTTCTCTGACTTGAGGAAGCCATATTAATTCCTAAACTTTTTCATATCATCATGAATTGCTAGCAGATACTGTCATCATTATCATCATGTATATGATTAAAAGGTATTTGAATCAAAAGTATACTGAGCGGATGTTCTAGTGACTTTGATCTTCATTTTGTCATTTTCTGATTTGGACTCTGGGGTTGGTTCTTATGTGACTGTTGAAACTAACTTGATATTCTTGTCATGAATGGTTTGTTGGTAATTGTTCAGTTAGGCCCAAGGCAAGGCTGATAGTTTCTATTCTTCTCACCTCTCTGGAAAAAGAATCAAGAGAGTGTGGCCCTCCATCATGTCTTACACTAGGACCTTCAGAGGTATTAAGTAGGACAGTTCTAATATGATGCATAAGCAGACATAAGGATCAAAGGTGGAGTACAAGAAATGGGAAGTTTAGGTACCCGTGATGCCAAGAGCCCCATAGCTGAGTTCAAACTGATTATTCTAGAACCAGCATGAGCAATTAAATCCAAGTCTAGTTAAAAGCTCAGATTATTCCAAAATTGTATGAAGTGAGTATCCCATTTCTAGGAATTGTCTCCTGATGTTTTTTGAAGACTTTGTAATCACAATTTAATACTTCCTGTNTGGTCCAGCTCCACTCAGAGCAGAGTGCCCTCCCCTCCCCCAGGGCCTGATCTCAGTCTCAGAAGTGGAGACTAATAGCCCTGGTGCTCAATGCAGGATCCGGATCGGAATCATCTGCAGCTCTGTGAACATTCCTGGGGTGAAGCCCCACACAAGATCCTGAGGAACATGTCTCATGGCGGAGAACCGACTAACCAAAGGAGTGTGTGTATACATACCATACACCCTGTGACCATGTGACACATGGACACATATGCGAAATATTTATCACAAACCACTAATGAACACATCCATCACCTCCAAATTCCCATGTTTTGTGTGTGGTGAAAACACTGACGACCTACTCTCCTGACAAATTCCCAGCATGCAGTAACAGAACAGGATTAACTACGGTCAGCATGCTGCACATACCTCCCCAGGACGCATTCATTTTACAACTCAAAATCTGTACCTTTTGACCAACATCTCCCCATCTTCCCCTCCTCCCAGCCCCAGATGACCACCATCCTACCCTCTGGTACTAGTGAGTTTCTTTGTTTTTTNACATACCTCCCCAGGACGCATTCATTTTACAACTCAAAATCTGTACCTTTTGACCAACATCTCCCCATCTTCCCCTCCTCCCAGCCCCAGATGACCACCATCCTACCCTCTGGTACTAGTGAGTTTCTTTGTTTTTTTTTTTTTTTACATTCCATATAATGGAAGGACATACCAGTCTTTCCCTGTCTGTCTTAATTCACTTACAATTGTTGAGACCAAACAGGCGCCATGACAGGCTTCAGGGTCTGGGGTCTCCTTTGCAGAAAAGCTGAGTTATTGCCCAGGAAGAACTGAAATCATCCCCTGGTGACGTTGGATCCAGCCTAAAAGCCATAACTAAGATAGGCCAGAGCTATTGTCCCAGAAAGAGCTGGGTCACTGCCCAGAAGGAGCTGAGATCATCCTCCCCCCAACCTTGAGACCCAGCCAGTCAGCATATTCCCTGTAGCCTGGTTGGAACTAGCCCAGATAACATGAAAAGNTGTCAAGGTTTCCTGGTTAGGGAAGCTTGTGTCTGTGTTCTGGTGGGTGGAGCTGGATTTCTTCTCTCTGAAGTGCAATGAAGTGTCCAGTAGAGTTTTGAGGTGTCTATGGGTTTTGTGTGACTTTTGACAGCCTGTATATAATGCTCAGGGCTATGTTCCTGTGTTGCTGGAGAATTAGCACAATATATCTTGTTCTGGTACTTGTTGTTTCTTGTGTGGAGCTTGGTTTCAGTGTAGGTATGGAGGCTTTTGGATGAACTCTTGTCGATTAATGTTCCCTGGAGTCAGTAATTTTCTGGTGTTCTCAGGTTTTGGATTTAAGCCTGCTGCCTCTGGTTTTCAGTCTTATTCTTTCAGTAGCCTCACTTCTCCACAGTGAAGGACACCCAGAGAGGTTCACAGAGTTACATGGAGAAGAGAAGAGGGAGGAGGGAGATACAGGTGACCAGGAGAAGAGGGGAAATCAAAAGGGGAGAGAGCAGTCCAGCCAGTAATCAAATCCCTATGTGCTCTCCACAGCCTGGAACACCCAGAGAGCTTCACAGAGTTACACAGAAAAGAGAAGAGGGAGGTAGGAGATAGAGGTGACCAGGANGGGGAAATCAAAAGGGGAGAGAGCAGTCCAGCCAGTAATCAAATCCCTATGTGCTCTCCACAGCCTGGAACACCCAGAGAGCTTCACAGAGTTACACAGAAAAGAGAAGAGGGAGGTAGGAGATAGAGGTGACCAGGAGGAAAAGAGGGGGAGTCAAAAGGAGAGAGACAGATCTAGCCAGTAATCAGTTCCCTGTGTCTTTACAGTCTGGAATCCTCAAAGAGATTCACAGAGTTGGGTAGAGAAGAGAAGGAGGAGGGCGGAGATAGAGGTGACCTGGGGGAGAAAAAGGAGAGTTAAAGGGGGAGAGGGCAATCAAGCTAATAATCACACTCCTAAGTAAATATGAGTAGTGAAGTTTGGATTCTTAAAGGTACAAAATTGATAACAAATACCAAAAAGCAAATATTAAAAGTCTAGAGTAGAGGTTATACTCTACTATTAAAAAAACAAAACAAAATCACAAAAAATTATTTTAAAAATATATGAAATTTGCCCTAAAAATAAGGTCTTTTTTTGGGCAAGGTAATAGCAGGTTATAAAAATGAAAATTAAAGGAGTAATAAAGGACTTAAAAATAAAAAATTTTTTTAAATAGAAAAATGATAATAGTAAAATATATCTAGAAATTTCTCTGGAGCTGTTGTGGGCAGTGTGGGGTCAGTTCAGTTTCAGATAGTTCNGGTCTTTTTTTGGGCAAGGTAATAGCAGGTTATAAAAATGAAAATTAAAGGAGTAATAAAGGACTTAAAAATAAAAAATTTTTTTAAATAGAAAAATGATAATAGTAAAATATATCTAGAAATTTCTCTGGAGCTGTTGTGGGCAGTGTGGGGTCAGTTCAGTTTCAGATAGTTCCTTGTTCCAGCTTATACTTCTTCTCAAGGTCTGCAGGCCCCTTCCAATGTAGTCGCTGCTAGCTACAGGGTTTTAATCTGTTACACTTGTCACTTCCAGAGTAGTTCCCTCTGTTTATTTTGGCTTCTTATGTTTGCAAATCTCTTCAGTGCATAATTTCTGCCCTGACACAAGGGGGCGAAGGTGGCCACTTATTTAGGCTCACTTGTTCAGTTGTGATGTGGGGAGGGAGGAACACTGCAAACAAATATCACTGGCGTGTGTGGGGAGTGTTCACAGTGTCTGGGCCACACTGGGTTTGCCCCTGCTCATGGTGTATGTGCTTTCCTGGTCTACACTGCTCAGTCTCCAGGTTGCTCTGCAGGGGAACTGTCTAAAGCGGGCCCTGGGTTGCATGCACTTCCCAGGTCTAAGCTGCTCAGCTTCAGGTTCTCAGGTACTCCACAAAGGCACAGACTCGGTTGGGCCTGCGTTTTGTCCCCTTCCCAGGTCTGAACAGCTCAGGTGACCAGGTGCTTGGTGAGCACACTCTCCTCAGGTGTGTGGTATGTCTTATCACCTCCCCTGTTCCAGCTGCTCAGTTTCCTGGGTGTGCAGAGGAGTGCCATCTCAGGTGTGCCATGTGTCTCTGGCTGCGACCCTCCTGGCGGATGTCAACTGTCCAGGATCCCAGAAGACTTNCTTGAGCCTAGATTTACAGGAGTATTTATAGGCTTAGAACAAAGACAGATATTTGGCCCAAGCTGATTGGTTATACAATGCACGTGCGCGGATTTAGGGCTTTGTGTCTCATGCAGATTGGTTGCAAGGGTTTCTTGGCATTTACTTATTGACTAGATTTTGCACATGTGGGCTTTCTTAGGGGATTTCCGTCATTGTTCTAATTGGCTCAAACTAAGCTACGGGGAGCATGCTGATTGGTCAAGGGATGATCTCGGTTCCTCCTGGGCAATGACTCAGCTTCTTTGTAAATGAAACTTAGGCCTACCTCGGCTCCTTGAAGCCTATCATGGTGTCAGTGAGACTGCATGATCTTAACACTCAGCAGTGGCCACAAGACTGCAAAAGGTCAGTTTTCATTCCAATTCCAAAGAAAGGAAATGCAAAAGAATGCTCAAACTACCACACAATTGCNTATTTTAATTTCTCTTTTATACTCTTTCAGGACTCAAAAAATGTTAACCTGATACTTGATAGGTAGTTGGTTAAAGAAAATCTGTACCAGATTCCTAAATGTTTTAACTTAGTTCCTCTTCTGTAGGGAAGTCTATCACACAAAGAGAATGCAGCATGTTATCTGTGTAAAATGGACTGCTGACAGCAAGTACATTATGTCTGGATCTGATGAAATGAACATTCGTCTATGGAAAGCTAATGCTTCTGAAAAGTTGGGTGTGGTAAGAGATCCTATTTTCTTTCATTATCATGCAACTTGTTTCTAGTGTTATTGAATATCATTATATTATAAAGAGAATTTATTTCAAGTGCTTTAGTTGTGATAAAAGGAAATAAGCTAGCTACAAAACAGACAAGGTGGTATCAAGGTTTGCTTTTTTCATGTCAAAGGCACCTGTTTTTGCTGTTGGCCACACTGCATGACTTGTGGGCTTTTAGTTCCCCGACCAGGGGTTGAACCTGGACCCCCAGCAGTGCAAATGCTGCGTCCTAACCACTGGACTACCAGGGAACTCTCCCAGAGGCCTTTGTTAATTCAAACGTTTGATCACATTTGAGCCTTCTTGTTTCTTTGTATTTTCCTTGAGGTAGGGAGAGAAGATGTAGGGACTAGAGGCTTAGAACTTGGAATGTGTATTCTGTTAAAGGGATAGTAATCAGGCAAATCAGAGGCTGCAAGTCTCTGTGGGGTATCGATATTTTAATATCAAAGACACAGTGAAACACTTAATACACAGCTTCAGACTTAAAAAAGATTTGATGAAAATATAACAAGTATTAGTGTTGACTAGCAACCTCTGGGTTGTGAGTTATGGTTGATTTCTGTTCTTAATGTTTTTCTAAATGTCTCCTGTTTTCTATAAGAAAGATACAGAGTGTTTATATCTGAAGCAAATAGTAAGTTTAATAAGGAAAGGTTGAGTGTGGTTTATTTTCTGCTTATCCCTGGAAGGAAAAGTAAGATATGAAAATAAGTAATTAAAGATAAATTTATTTTAGGTTTAACGATTATTAAAGTACTACACTATGCCTAAGTTTATGTTCATCATTAAATATTGCTCTAAATCATGTCATCCTTAACAATTATTAGACAAAGGCTTGTTATTATGTCATCACTTTTGTTTATGTTTCAATAATTTTTACAGAAAAAATTTTTGAGTGATTCATTAAGTGCTTTTTCTGTGTTACGTGGATCAACTCAGGGGTCCACAGAACCTAACTCCCTAGGCACTGCTCTCTTGCACTTGGTGGCACCCATCCATCAGTACATTGTAGGCGCCCTGACCAAAAGGAAATAGCAGAGCTGGTATCAATAACACAACCTTGTGATGGGCACAGTGTAATGGAACTGTACAGTTACATTAGTAATTTTGGTTGCATGTCATAAATGTTGGTAGTTTTGGGGGGAAACGTTTCTTCCTAACTCTGTTGTACTGAAGCAAAAAGAACACATCATTCGTGAAAATATCAAAATGTAATTTTTTACAGCTTACATCACGAGAAAAAGCAGCCACAGATTATAACCAGAAGTTAAAGGAGAAATTTCAACATCATCCTCATATAAAACGCATCTCTCGTCACCGACATCTGCCAAAATCTATCTACAGCCAGATTCAGGAACAGCGCATCATGAAAGAAGCTCGTCGACGAAAGTATGTTTCGGAGCATTTGTATCTTTCTCAGTACCGTTTNCCAGGGGACGAGGAACCTGGGGTGGGCTGGGAGGGCGGGCAGAGAAGGCCCCTAGGGGAAGGTGCGTCTGAGCCAGGCTAGAAGAGGCAAGGTGCTGGAGGCTGGAGGCTGTCAGGAGAGGGGAGGCTTTCCTTGTGAGGCGTGAACCCAACGGGTGCAGTGAGGGGCTTAGGAGAGTTGGCTCAGAGACAGGGGCTCCAGAGGTTTCTGGAGGAAAGCAGTGAAAGCGAAGTTTGGAGAACTAAGCCTGGATTGGATTGTAGGAGGTTTTGAATGCCAGCAAAAGGGTCTGAGCGGGGTCCTGGTGGCACCAGTGACGGGGAGTCGAAGGGAAGCACTGTAGGGATGATGTGAGCAGCACCTGGGGCTCCTGTCTCTCCGTCTGCTCCACTCTCATCCCAGAGGGTTTGTTTCCTGGCCCCTGGTATAGAATTCCTCGTGAACGTGCGCCCCGCTCCTCTCCCCGCAGTACCAGTACGACGGCATGGACATCAGCAACCTGGCCGTGGACTTTGCCGTGGTGTGGAATGGCAATTTCATCATCGACAACCCTCAGGACCTGAAAGGTAGGCAGCTACTTCCGGGTCGAGTTTTGATCTTTCCGCAACCCCAGGAAAGACCGGGGCTGGAGGGCTCAGAGCCGGAGGCCGCGGTGCCATGAAAATACACTCCCCCTCCCCCTGTCCGCGGAACTCTTCAGAGGCACCTGAAGCAACATTTGGCACCATCAAAGGAGTTCTGTTGGGAACCCTCTTTTATTACAACTAGAGCATCCGCCAGGCGGCTGCCGGCTCATCGCCTGTTCCTCTGGCCCCCGGAGACTTTGAAGTGTCTGCGGAACCTGACCAGGAGAACAGCAGGCAGGAACATTCTGCCGGTTTCCCCAGAAATGGAGACATTATTCCCAATGAGGCCCTGGTTCCCCTGTCTTTGGCCTTAGTCACTGTACGAAGATGGAGAAGGCAATGCACCCCACTCCAGTGCTCTTGCCTGGAAACTCCCGTGGATGGAGGAGCCTGGTGGGCTGCAGTCCATGGGGTCGCGAAGAGTCANTATTGGAGCTTCAGCTTCAGCACCAGTCCTTCCAATGAATATTCAGGGCTGATTTCCTTTGGGATTGACTGGTTTGATCCTCTTGCTGTCCAAGAGACTCTCAAGAGTCTTCTCTAGCACCACAGTTTGAAAGCATCAATCTTCACTCAGCCTTCTTTATGGCTCAGTTCTCATCCATACATAGCTACTGGAAGAGTATTCTTGGTTGTGTATTTTTCCCTTTCATCACTTTAAATATATCATGACCTGCAGAATTTTTGCTGAAAAATCAGCTGATAACCTTATAGGGATTCCCTAGCATGTTATTTTTTGCTTTTCCCTTGTTGCTTGTAATGTTTTTTCTTTGTATTTAATTTTTGTTCGTTCTATTTATATGTATCTCAGCATGTCCATCCTTGGGTTTATCCTGTATGGGTCTCTCTATGCTTCCTGGACTTGGTGACGATTTTCTTTCCTGTGTTAGGGAAGTTATCAACTATAATCTCTTCAAATATTTTCTCAGGCCCTTTTTCTTTTTCTTCTGAGACCCGTATAGTTCAAATGTTGGTGCATTTAATGGTATACTAGAGGTCTCTGAGACTGTCCTCATTTCTTTTCATTATTTTTTCTTTATTCTGTTCCATGGCAGACTTTTCCACCATTCTGTATTCCAGGTCACTTATGTGTTCTTCTTCCTCAGTTCTTTTGCTATTAATCCTCTAGTGTATTTTTTGTTTCAGTGACTGCATTGTTCATTTCTGTTTATTTGTTCTTTAGTTCTTCTAGACCTTTGTTAAACATGTCTTGTATCTTCTCAATCCATGCCTCCATTCTTATTGCAAGATCGAATCATCATTACTATCATTACTCAATTCTTTTTCAGGTAGATTGCCTGTCTCCTCTTCGTTTAGTTGTTCCTGTAGGCTTTTATCTTGCTCCTTCAGCAGCAACATATTTCTCTGTCATCTCATTTTGTCAGACTTACTGTGTTTGTGGTCTGCTCTCCATAGGCTGGTGGAATAGTTTCTCCTGCTTCTGGCCTCATCCCCCTAGTAGGTGAGGCTGGTTCAGAGCCTTGTACCTTTATTCCCTTGATACGAGGCAGGAGGTTGATGTTGTGGTGATTGGAGCCTGCCCTGATTACTGAGCAGGGCCTCCCTTTTGCTCTGCGATTGTCCCTGTCCTTTCGGGAATGGGGACTGCTCCCTAGCTGTTGGATTAGAGGCCCCAGATCTGTTTCTAGGCGGTGATTCTGGTCTGTGGCATGAGGTAAGCTGGACTGGAGCTCTCCCACTGGGAGAGAAGCCACTGAGTACCCTTCTTCTGCAGCTGTTCTCCTGTGAATGTGCTCTGTTGTGCCCCTTTCACCCTCTGTGTGGGCTCACAAAATCCACTGTTGTTGGCACTGTCCTTGATGCCAGCTTAACTTGGAGTATGCTGGAAACTGGCCCTGCTGCCTCTCAGGTGTTGTTTTCACCAGGCCACTGGCACAGAGTCGCTGGGGTCAGGTCCCAGGACTGCAGTAATTGTGTACTTGAACCCACTGTGGGAGCTATGGAGGCACCTCAGACTCTAGCCTGGCCCGCCTCCCACGTGTACATGCCCACCAAGCCCACAGCTGCTAAAGCCAGATCTTTCCCACCTGTAGGAGCACTGTTTGCCCTTTGGAATATTTTGCAGGCGCCGAATTTGGGAAGCCAGCAGCAGAGGCGTAACTCCTCTCTGTGAGGAGAGATTTAAGCTCTTCTTCCTTAGTTTCATGGCCCCTGGGCTCAGCTGTGGTATCAGCCTCCCCTGTGTGAGGTGTGTGTGGTATGTCCCTCCCACACACCTCTGAAGCAGAAGAGTCTGTTTCAGAGGTTGCCAGAACACACGAGCCCGTCAGGCAGGAAGAAACCAAGGTGGCAAATGGGGCATGCAGGCTGCCCAGGCAGGAGGGTACTGTGGTGGGGACTGGAATGTAGCTGGTGATCAGGGTGAGCATGTCACCCAGGCTTGGTGGGGCAGAGGGTGGAAATGGAGCAGGCGATGACAGGGAGCTGGCTCTGGCGGGATCCCTCCCTAATGCCGGTGGAGGCAGGGGCCAGTGTGTGAGGAGAGAAGCTGCAATGGAGGCCATACCCTTTGCAAACCACTCAACCATGGTGCTTCCCTTCTGCCGTGGTCTGTGCTTCCTTCACGAGCATTCCTGGTTGTGGAGCTCCTCACTCTCATTCTCTCAGGTTTTCTCTCCACAGACAAGAGCANCACCGCAGAAAGAATCCCACACCCCACAGCTCGAAAGTAGCCCTCGCTCAGCAGCTAGAGAAAAGCCCTGGTGCAGCAACAGACCCAGCGCAGCCACAGATAATTAAAATTTAAGAAAAACTGTATTGCGGTGAGATTGATGCCTGAGAATTAGGCATTAATATCCAAATAGAGGTGCTGGCTGAGACATGTAGCTCTGGTATCTGGGGAAATCAAAACAGATGTCCCTGTGAAGTTGAGTTGCTAGCCCTTCTAGAATCAAAAGGATCTAGTGTAGTAAAGTTGACACCAAGTAGCCTATTCTCCTAAAGGAATAGTGCCATGTTGGGGGCATTGCATCTCTGTTGCTGACAGATTGGATAGAAACACAATAGCTAGATGAGCTTTGGTAAGGGGGAGTTTATGTGTTGGGCTCCTTCATAGCCTCTGTCTTTGCCACAGGCCATTCCATCCACAAGCCCATTGTGCCTCTTCTAGGCTGGACATTGTCGAGTGATGGAATCATTTTATCTACTTGGTTTTTTCGTGCCGCCTCTATGGTGGATGCTTTCTTGTGGACTTTAACAGGTTATACAAACATATTTATTCTTTATGCCCACATCCTCACCATCCACGTACTTTTACCCCAAACCATGTGTCTGATCTTCAAGCTGTTATTCTTCTACACCCTCATCAAAGGGCCAGCCATAGACCACTGCCCAAGAATCTCCCCTAAGTTCACTTCTACATAAAACTACAACCAGGTGCTTGCTCCTAGATCTGCCCTTTGGGAAATTTTTTCCCTCACTACTCTCTTTCAAGGCCCATCACCCCNTGTTGGAATCCTCAACTTGGCATACAACACTGAAAATTCACACCTGAAATAGAAACACTGCTCCCACAGAGTCAAATGAAGAGCTAAATGTGGCCTTTAAAACAAGCAACAGGCAACACATATCCGGAACAGCCAGGAGGAGAAGCTGTGAAGCCTGGAATCCAACACGTTACCTGTTCATCTCTGTCGCCACCTGCTGGACAACAGGCAGCAATATTTTAAAAGTTAAACTAAAAGAGCCATTCATTAAAACTATATATACATATGTATATATAAATGAGCCACTCATTAAAATTATATATATTATCATTTAGATTAAAAAGATCAGATTTTTATATTAGAACAATGGTGATGACTGCCTCAAGGAACCTTGGTTTCCCTATGTGGATAAATGAACAGTGGGTCTGCATGGACCCTGGGTGGTGCCCGTCCGTGATGACATTGTACTAGAGAATAAAAGGGGTGCTCTGTTATCGAATGGTGATTCTCCAGTGATCAGGAAAATGAGAGGGAAATGCAAGCCAGTGAGAATGCAGGTTTTAAGGTTTACATGTCTCAATTCCATATATTAAAATGAAACAGCATTTATTTCAGAACTAAGATGTAGAATACCTTGAAGTACTGCCATTCCTTAAATTCATTCAGATTGCAGTGTGTAATCATAACTTTGGATCCATCAGGCCCCTTCGTCAAACACTGGTCGTACTGCATGAGTTGATTGGCTTCGTTGATTCGGAAAAGCTATTTTAAAAAGAAAGAAACTCAACTCTTATAATTAGACTCAATGACTACCCTATTTCTCTATCACATTTCTGTATGTTCAGAACTGCAAGTCCAAAGACAGGAATTACTCATTTTGATGGTAGTGAAGACCGCTTCTAACTATTTAGGCTTTTAGATACAGAATCGGTCGTTAAGATATTAATCACACCAACAGTGTAAGAAAATGAAAATATGGAAACAGACCTGATAATGTATCACTATCTAAATCAGAGACAAGAAAAATACTCACATAGGAAGGGAAGAAAATATGTGGTTGCTGTTCTCAGTCATGTCTGACTCTTGCAATCCCATGGACTATAGTTTGCCAGGCTCCTCTGTCCATGGGATTTCCCAGGCAAGAATACTGGAGTGGGTTGCCATTTCCTCCTCCAGGGGATCTTCCCCACCCAGAGAATGAAGCCGCGTCTCCTGCATTACAGGCAGATTTTTTACCATCTGAACCACCTGGGAACACGACTGGTAAGAGCGTCCCAGCTTCTCAGGGGGAATATGTGGAAAACTGAACAATATCTGAACAAACAAAACTGTTAGGGAGTGAGGCTTACACAATTTTACACGCAAGCAAGAATATATTCTAGTCTCTTATATGAGACACAAATTCTAGATTGCAGTTGCTTACGTAAAAACCAATACTGCTCTTATCCCCTCATTTAAGCAAATGCTTCAGCACTGTTGGTTTTTCACAGAATGTTTTACTTTATCAAACAATCACAGTTAACAAACTGAAAACCAGGCTAAAGCCTGTGCTGCATCAGCGCATTGGCTCCCAGCGCATACCAACTGCATCTGGAAGCCTGGAGCCAGCGGTGTACCTGATTCCCGCCCATCCTGTGGCAGGGGCCCAGCTCCACAAAGCCTCCATTGGTCTTCCCCATGCTGTCGATGCAGTACACAGTTTCAAAGCCTCTGATCTGAAAGAAATGAACAAAGGGTCACAGGCCGGTAATGGTTTAGATTCTGACACGCTCTAGCAGGAAGTCAGAGAACTTTGTCTTGAGGCTGAGGTCCACATGGAGGGTGGGGTATGTGCAGCCTGGTACTTACTGTCCCTGTCAGGCCTATGGGAACACAGAGCTATAGTCATCTCTCGGACCACTTATGGTCTTTTTTTTTTTTTTCCTACTTATCACATTGATTTGTGAAGCAATTTGCTACATGCCAAGACATAGGGAGGGTTTCCTGTTGTTCTTAGATTTATAAGGTTGTTTATACTTGAAAAGTCATTGGTTAGGACTTCCGGTGGTACAGTGGACAGAAGTCCACCTGCAAATTCTGGGGACACGGGTTTGATCCTTGGTCCGGGAAGACTCCATACTGAGAAGCAACTAGGCCGTGCTCCGCAAGAAGAGAAGCCACTGCAGTGAGAAGCCCGTGCACCACAATGCGCACGTAGCCCCATGGGCTGCAGCTAGAGGGACGCCCGGCAGCAGCCGAGACCCCGCCCAGCCAAAGAACAGTAATAACGGTAACAGTTAATTAATTTAAAAAAGCCACCGGTTAGATAGCGTGAAACCACTTATGGTCTGAAAGTCAGCACTGGAAGGGGCTCATTTCAGTGAAGAACCGTGGCCTATAAATTTCAATAAAAGACAACAGAATAAAGAAATTAAAAAATACCATTAGTACCATTTCAGATTCATGAGAAGCAGAGCAAAGGGACCTCACTACAGTGGTCACAGACACTGGCCCTAAGTATCTAGACCATCAGTGAACCTGGGAAGTAAGGCTCCCACTCCTGACAGCTGAATCCAGGGGCTGGGGTTCATGAGGGGCAGAGGGGTAGCTGTGACCAGCAGGCCGGGCAGTGAGGTTCCTCTCTAACTATGGACGTTGTAAGTAATAATAAATAACGTGTGTGCTCAGTCGTGTCCGATTCCTTGCGACTCCATGGACTGTAGCCCACCAGGCTCCTCTGTCCATGGGATTCTCCAGGCAAGAATACTGGANACTATGGACGTTGTAAGTAATAATAAATAACGTGTGTGCTCAGTCGTGTCCGATTCCTTGCGACTCCATGGACTGTAGCCCACCAGGCTCCTCTGTCCATGGGATTCTCCAGGCAAGAATACTGGAGTAGGTTGCCATTTCCTTCTCCAGGGTGTATTTCCCACCCAGGGATCAAACCCAGGTTTCTAGCATCTCTAGCTTTGGCAGGTGGATTTTTTTAACCACTGAGTCAAATGGGGGGAATCAAGCTATAGCCGACAAATTAAATAATACAGACCACTTATGGAAAACCTGTATATATTGTAAGTACGTGGCAAACATGTGCTTCCATCTCTGGAATGCATGCTTTGTACAAAAACAATCTTCTCCCTTTTTGGAAATACTGCTACAGTTTTATAACTTGCTTAAAGATCACTATTGGCATCCGCTGGCAGCTGGATGTGCTTGTCGGGGCGCTGGGACAGAGGTCTGGGTTAAAGGTGGGCATCTGAGAGCCATCAACGCATGAAAGGTGGGCTCTGAATCCTCTGCTGGCCAAGCTCACCAGGAGAATTCCTCCCTTCCGCACGGAAGGCTCTTGGCCAGTAAGGAATTCTCGAGAGCAAAAGATGACCAAACCAAAATGCAGACTGGGCTTTCAGGGGCTCTGGTCCAGCTGGGAGTTAAACACAGCTCATCAAAATAGAAGACGGAAATATGGGACAGAGAACTGTTAGGATAGAGGAGCAGAGAGAGATCGAGCACATCCTGCTACCCAAACTATTGACCTCTTACCAAAAAGGGCAGGTCACTTTGCTCTACCTGCTTCTCTAAGTGCTGGGGCTCCTCAGGGACAGATCTAGCCTCTTACCTCTGCATTCTTCTCACTCAGTCCCATGAAACGTCCTGCGGGCTCCAAATATACGTCACATCCTTAGATCTACATGTAGCCTCCTTTCTGGGCCCAAGGTCTCCTGGACAGCCCAGTGGGGTGTCTACCAGGCCATGTGTGCCCTCTTGACCACTGCCCATGCACCCTCACTGGCAACTTCCTCATCGTGGCTGACACTCAATTTGCTGCACAAATATCCGATTTGGCCAAAAAGTTCATTCGGAGTTTTCTGTGACATTGCATAGAAAACCCAAGGGAACTTTTTGGCCAACCCAATAAAACAAAACTAGCTGTCTGACTGGCCCACACCCTCCACTCACTTGCCTGGTTTTGCACCAAACTTCCCCACCTCAAATTCTCCTCTCTTCCCCAACATTTCCATCTCGCTCTGCTTTCTCCTGAGCTCAGTCTCCAAACACACACACGACCACCCAGCTGACACTTACTTCTCCCCAGTCGACATTTTTGGGCGGCAGAGGGTAGTGTGAGGTGATGTCATAAGCTATTTCTTCCATGAACCATTTGAAACTCTTACAGTTGTGATCTTCTCGAAACTTCTTCAGCTCTGATATATCCCCATATGCTAAGGCCTTCGATTCAGGGCGACTGGCATAAAAGTAGTCTTTGTACTCATCCCACCAGACCTCCACAACTCTAACGTAATTCTGGGGAAAAAAGAAATTAACATTATTATAAAAAAATAAAAATATTTGTACTATCATAAACAGTCTCTTTCTGACATATGAAATATGACAAACTCGTTTTAAGAGGATTGTGTATTTAATTAAGTGTGTGCAAGTGAGCTCATGACCCTGACACGTCACGGTCATGAGTGTTCAACCAAAGAGTGGTGGACACAGAATCTGGTGTCACGGTGCTGAAGGTCACATGTGTGTGTGTGCTCAGTTACTTAGTTGTGTTTGATTCTTTGTGACCCCATGGACAGTAGCCCACCAAGCTCCTCTATCCATGATGCTCTCCAGGAAAGAACACTGGAGTGGGCTGCCATTTCCTTCTGCAGGGGATCTTCCTGTCTTNTGTGTGTGTGCTCAGTTACTTAGTTGTGTTTGATTCTTTGTGACCCCATGGACAGTAGCCCACCAAGCTCCTCTATCCATGATGCTCTCCAGGAAAGAACATTGGAGTGGGCTGCCATTTCCTTCTGCAGGGGATCTTCCTGTCTTAGGGATTAAACCTGAGTTTCCTGCATTGGCAGGCAGGTTCTTTACCACGGCACCACCTGGGAAGCCCTAAAAAGATTACACACTCTAAGATAATATGCTCTCTCCTGCTGATGAAGCTGAGTGAAGAAAGGGTTCGTGAGAAGCTGGTTGGAACCACCCCTACCCCCTCACCCTGTCCCCTGCCCCTGCCCAGAACAATCTCCTCTCTGAGCACCACACTGTTGGCACATGCAGAAACCACAGGGATAAAAAACAGCTCTGCTCACTCAGACACATTCCTGCAGGCGCCTCTGCCCGTCTGGTAACAACTATACCTGAACCACTTCACTGTAGCCCAGAATTAAGTGGATATTTCCCCCTCCCCACGCCCCAGTGGTGCATCCTGAAAAGCAACCAAAGAACAATCAAGTAAGCTGACGTGATAACTAAGACCTAACTTCTGCTGTTGTACTGAACGCAGGTGTGAATGGAAGCGATGGATGTAGTACAGACCCAGCGAGGTCCTTGCACTTGGACATTAGTTGGCAGTAAACTTTATAAAGGACTTGGGAGTCTGTCTTTTCTGCTGGGTGGCCATAATGTTTCTGCTGCTACTACTCATCTCTGCTGCTGCAGTGAGAAAGCAGCACAGGCAACATGCAAAGGGGCTGCACTGGGCCGCCGGCCACGGTGACTGACCGTTCTATATCAGGAGCGGGAACATCTAGTATTCAGATTAAATGTTTTCTTGGCTACAAGGTAACTATCAAAGGGTGAATGCCTGGCCACGGGCCTGTTGCTGCAAAAGCCTGTGGGCTCAAGAAGTTCTAAGTGGCAGCCTCCTAAAAGAGCACAATATTATTGCTAAATATTTTGAATTCTTGCAAATGCATCCAAAGTTAGACACAGTCCCTGTCTTCTAGGTACTCATGAACATGAAGAATTCAGGGCATATGTATCAGGTTACAGTAACAAAAAGGTGGAACATTTAATTATTTGGGATGGGGGACAGGGCTGGCTTGCTTTGAAGGCCTGTTTAGTGAGTTGGGGTCGGGACTTGCAGCAAAGGGCAACACAGCTATGCGACAAACCACGGTGTGTGTGGAGCCCTGAAGGAGTTTGTCACCACCTCTGGATGCAGGATTCACTGAGAGAAAAGCTGCCTCCATTTCTCCATTTAAAGTGAAAAGCGTGTTAGTCGCTCCAGTCATGTCTGACTCTGTGACCCCAAAGACTGTGTAGCCCGCCAGGCTCCTCTGTCCATGGGATTTCCCAGGCAAGAGTACTGGAGTGGATTGCCATTTCCTTCTCCAGNGATTTTTTTTTAATATATCTACTGTACACATTTTTTGTTGTTACAATAATGTACATAATTGTTTAAGCTGACAGTCACTTAAAGTTCAGGTACATTCTAAAAGTACTACACTTTTTCTTCTCTTCCTCCAAATTTAATGTCTTTGATAGCATACTTTACATCTTTTAATTTTGAGTATATTTATTAAATATTTATTGAAGTTACAGTTGATTTTACTACTTTTGTCTTTTAACTTTCATACTAGCTTTCAAGTGGCTGATCCATTACCTTTACTACATATTTGCCTTTACTGGTGAGAGTCTTCTTTCTCATTTCTAGTTATGGCTTTTTCTTTTCTGCTTAAAGAAGACCCTTTAGAATTTCTTTAAAGCCAATTTATTGAGTCAAGCTTGTTTAGTTTTGCTTGTCTAAGAAACTCTTTATCTCTCCTTCATTTCTTGTTAAAATAATTTTTCTTTCTTTATTTATTGTTTGGCTGTTCTGGGTCTTCATTGCAGTGCACACGCTTTGTCTAGGTGTGGTGAGTGGGGGCCACTCTTTGTTGCAGTGTGCAGGCTTCTCATTGTGGTGGCATCTCTTGTTGTGGAGCACAGGCTCTAGGTGTGTGGGGTTCAGTAGTCACAGCATGTGGATTCAGTACCTGTGGCTTTCAGGCTCTAGAAAGTGGGCTCAGTAGTTGCAGTACATGGGCTTTGTTGTTCCATGGTATGTGGAAACTCCCCAGTCCAGGGATCGAACCCATGTCCCCTGCATTGGCATGTGGATTCTTAGCCACTGAGTCACCAGGGAAGCCCTCTCCTTCAAGCCTGGTTGATAACCTTGTCAAGTAAAGTATTCTGGTTGTAATCATCTTTTTTTCAACACTTTGAATACATCATTCCACTCCCCTCTGGCCTACCGAATTTTTGCTGAAAATCATCTGAGAGTCTTGTGGGGGTCCTCTTGTATGTGACTAGTCATTTGTCTCTTGAAGCCTTTAAAATTCTCTTTATCTTTCACATTTGTCATTTTAATTAGGATCATGTCTTGTTATGAACCTCTTTCAGTTCATCTTGTTTGAAACTCTCTGTCATTTCTAGACCTGGATATGTGTCTCCTTCTCTAGGTTAGGGAAGTTTTTAGTCATTATTTCTTTAAATATATATATATATATNCACCTCGTGGGCTCAGGGGTCACAGAAAAAGGAACCATCTCCAAGGAAAAGTTAATGGCTCAGCTCTGACAATGCTGAGTCTGAAACCTCTGAGGATCACCTAAGACGAGGGTTCTAGGGAATTCCCCGGCGGACCAGTGGCTAGGGCCCCGTGCTTTCACTGTTCCATCTCTGGTTGGGGAACTAAGACCCCATAAGCCGTGCAGTGCGGTTAAAAAAAAATTAATTAATTAAAAGAAGAGGATGGTTCTGGGCGACAGCTGATACGAGAGGCCTGCAGTTCAGAGGAGACCGCTGTCTGGAGAAACAGCCACGGAGGCGGAGAGGACACACGGAAGCAGAGGCGGAGGTGCTGGCGACGCTGCACTTGCGGGGCTTTGAGAAGACCCACGGCTAACCCGACAGTGATGGGTGCTGCTCTCTCATCTCCTGTTCCTCGTAGCACAGGCTTTCCTGAACTGACCTGATGTCATGAATTCTTGGTGACTGTGGGGCTGATTCCAAGGGCAGGTTCTCTTTCTGCGAGGCCGTCGGGCCTGGTGTTAAATGGGAACTCTGTCTAACGAGGCTCCATGATGGTCATTTTGAAGATAATCTGGCTGGTCAGAGGGCTGTGCTGGTTCTTATAGCCTTGTTTCTCCTTCAGTTATCTATTCCCTTTGGGGAAGAGTCCTGAGTTGCAGCTGTGGCCAGAAATAGACTTCCTTCTGCTTTTGACTTGGTTAAGGGCTCCAGAAGATGGAGGGCACCAGTCATATGCTCTTAGAGCCTATGGCAGCCACACGGCTCCTACTGCTCCATCAAGGAGTAAGGCCGTGGTCCTGCCAGCAGCAGGGCCTGTAGACTCTAGGGTGAAACTCTCCTGGTTTGTCCGTCGTTTGGGAGACAAAAGATACTAAACTATTAAAAAAAAATTTTTTACTGTTATTTTTAAACTTTTAATTCTGTATTGGGGTATAGCCGATTGACAATGTTGGGACAGTCAACAGAGAGGGCATTCAGCCATACAAAAGATACCCTTTAACAAGCACTGTTCAAAACTCTGATTTTGTTTACTACACAAGCTCCTATTATAATCACTTTACTTTTTAAAAATCAGGTAAGAACAGTATTTTACTGATGTGTGAATAATACAAACTGGTATTTTCTTTCCAACTATTTTCCTACAGTGTNGCACTGTTCAAAACTCTGATTTTGTTTACTACACAAGCTCCTATTATAATCACTTTACTTTTTAAAAATCAGGTAAGAACAGTATTTTACTGATGTGTGAATAATACAAACTGGTATTTTCTTTCCAACTATTTTCCTACAGTGTTGCTGCTGCTGCTGCTAAGTCACTTCAGTCGTGTCCGACTCTGTGCGACCCCACAGACAGCAGCCCACCAGGCTCCGCCGTCTCTGGGATTCTCCAGGCAAGAACACTGGAGTGGGTTGCCATTTCCTTCTCCAATGCACAAAAATGAAAAGTGAAAGTGAAGTTGCTCAGCTGTGTCTGACTCTTCGAAATCCCATGGACTGCAGCCCACCAGGCTCCTCCGTCCATGGGATTCTCCACGCAAGAGTACTGGAGTGGGTTGCCAGCTTTTACAAATTAATTTGACGTATCTTCACAGAAAACACTCGATATAGGAATGATAATCAGAGTAGGATACAAGGAATAATCCTAAACAGTAAGAAGTTTCACAAATAAATCCAGCCTAAGTTAAAAATGACACGCAGCATAACAGCGTCAGAGGTGCCACCCAGCCATTAGGTTGACACTACGTGGCCATGTGTCACATCCCAGCCTCCTCACTTTTAACCAGAAGACTCACCTTTAGGGTAGGAGAAGACCCAACATAGACAGGTGGGGGGTTCCCCTGCCAGCCCTCAAGACGGTAGATGTGCCCAACACGGGAACAAGGGACAAACAGCAACTTGCCTCCACACTGCCAGATCTGTCAGGAAAGACACACGTGCAGCTGTTTCAAATGCCAGCTCTGTCTTGTGAAACCTAAACTAGACACAGTGTCCACAGGGAATTTATACACCAAACAGATCCTGCAATGACTTCCTGTTTCTCGAGCTTACATACTAACAAAGAGGCTGCTGGGGAACACAGGTGTGCCCGGGTCGCAGGACCCCTTCCTGAGCTCCTGCAGCACCCGAGACACCCCCATGGTAACCCACAGAGCCACACAGACATCCCAGTCTTCACACCCTTGTAACCCGCCTCCCGCTCCACCAGCTAACATGTCTCCCATGGGGGAGTGTTCTGATCAACGCCTCACCAGCTCCTGCACCTCTGCTCCCCTCTGCAATCGCTCCCCTATTTGTTTACAGTAGGAGATTATGCTGCTGAAGGGCAGCTGAGGGTCATGCCCTCCCCCTCAGCCCCTCTGATGGTTTCCACTGCCTGCTGGATTAGTAACAGTGTAACTGCACTGGAGGCTCCTCACTGCGGCCCTAATATCCCTGCCCACATGGTCTTCCCCTTCATCTCTGCCTGGTTCAGGCATTCAGCTTCTGCCAGTGTTCCTGTCTCCTCAACTTCCATATCCCCTGTCCTGTGCCTTTTCCCATTCTACTTGCTTAGAAGCGTCCCCCAACCAATCTCACACCCATCTTCCTAGTTCTGTCTTGAACATTTCCTCCAGCAGGATCCCACCAACTGCTCTTCATCACATCAGCTGAATGTGGGTCCACCTTCTGATTGCGTTACGAGTTTAAGTAGAATTCCCATCTCTTATCGACTGTAAGTTCCTTGACAGCGGGGACTGGGTTTCTCCCCTCATCCCTCAAGGGGCTGAGCTCCAGACATTCAAGACAAGTTGAACAATTATCTATTCAACTCAAACTGGATCACTGTTCTCTCCCTTTCTTTTGGGAAGAGGTGGAGAGCTGCAGCTCCCGTGTCAGTGTAAGAACCCCAGTCCCTGCTGGGGTCTGCCTCGGTCCTGAAGCATCCTGTCCTACAGAGATGAAAGGCACCTTCAGCAGTGGATGGGCAAATGGGACCCCGACAACTGCTGATTCCCCCAGGGGCTCTGATAATAAAAGGCTCCAGTATGGAAAGCATTTGGGGGAGGGGTGGGGGATGGGAGAGGAGGTATTTTTATTCTGAAGCTTGCTGGCCTCCGTTTTTAGCTGAGCCATGTACATATGTAGTCAGAGCTTGCATTTTTGCCTTATTTTTTCCCAAAAGGCAAGTATGTTTGTTAGTCATTCCTTATAATTTAGAGAAATGCATTAAACAGCATCCCCCACCCCAACACACACACACAACCTGAAAGAAACCAGCCTTATCAGATAGTCACAACAATCAGTAGCTTCTTGGAAAAACTGCAGTTGTTTAAATGAAATGTTACCTTGTATGAGATCTCAAAGTTTTCACCACCCCAAATCTGGAGGCCTGGATCGTAGAGACCCAGTTCAAAGAAGAAGTCTCTTTCGATGGCAAATAACCCTCCAGCCATGGCTGGAGACCTAAGGGAAAGAAATGCTGAAACAACTTTGAAAGACAAACACCCAAGACCCTTTCAACCACAGACAACAAAGCTGTTTGGAATACAGTTAAATAATGCATAGAAGAGACAAAACTGATGGCCAAACATTAAGAAATTATAAAGCCTTCAAGCAATTTTGTTCATAATTTCTTATCAATTCACTACAATTTTTAACTGAAATGGTATTATTTATTTCATTACAAATTAGAGCATTACATCTTTTCGCCATTAGAGGGCATCTTGGTTCCTTGGTTGACTTAAAAATTAAGCCTTGTGAGTTAAAACAGAATTTTCGCTTTCACTCCTCAAAAGGACTGAGCCAGAAGCCGTGGTTGGCTAAATGTTCCCGTAATGATTTATGAGTCATTCTAAGATGAGTGAACCCATACACCATGAAACTAGTATCTCATTTTTTAGATTTTATAGCTCAGGGGTCTGCCAAATAAGGGTGTAGTTCGTGGGAGGACAGCCTGGGTTCACTGTGAGTTTGCAAATGTGGCACGGAAGTGACCCAGGAGAATGAGACACAGTTATTTACTGTGCCAGGATGCAGGGATGCCAGCAGGTGACTTGTGGGCCTTCCTGAGTGCGATACTGAACTGGGTACTTTTTGGGCACAAGAGGAAATTAAAAAAAAGACTTTGTAGCTTTCTATGGTGAGCCCCTCCCACCATCAGAAGTTAGAGGAGAATAATTTTCATCCTGTTCCCCCGGCAACAAAGGATTATCGCTGCATGCGATTCTTAGGTAGGTCCCTCCATTGGAGCCTCTTCATCAGCACACTTGATGTCAATCTATCGCCAACTCCTGCTGATTCCACCGTCAACTCACACATGAGTTCACACGGTGAACCCTCTTCTTCCCAGCCTCACTGCCGGCCAGTCTGGCCCACGGGCAGAACCCCGATGGTGTGCTCTCGCCTGACCCACCCGGGCCCCATCAGGCAGCTGGGCGGCGCCGCCTGCTCTGCCGCCCCCCTCCTGCCCCAGGGCCCAGCCCTGGTCCGTCCTCCCTTCCTGTGCTCCTCATCCCTCAGGGCTCGGCCTCAGGAACACTTTCTGGGCTTTCCCTCTCACCACTTGTCGTACTTGCTGCTTCAGAGTCATTCGTGTAGTGAACTGCTTAATTTCTGTCTCGCCTGCTGCGTGTTCAGTGCCACGAGGGAACGCAGCTCATTAAAGGGAAATGTCAACACGTCAGGGGAAAGTCATCCTCTCAAAAGGCTTTTCTTCTCAAAGTATGCGGCTGAACTCCCTAAATAGCACTGGTGCATTTTCGGTTATATTTTCACACCACGTTTATTTAACTGTCATTTAACATTATTATGACTATGCCCTTTTGATCTTTAAACATATTCTCAGTTGTCTCAGTACATATTTGAAAAATGTATCTTAATGTGAAAGCCAGTGAGTTATTTAAAGGGAAAACTTCCTTAAATTTTTCTAGCACATTTTAAAAAATTCTCTTTACTAGCCCATGGGTTTGGTGGGAATACACCTGTGGTCACCACCCCTTATCTTTTCCCTCCCAGAATTATTTGTGAGTCAGGTTAAATAGATCAGTGGCAGGCTCTTGGACAATTTTTGAAAGAAAAAAAAACAAAAAACCCTCAAACAGAAATTTGGAAAATGTCACATAAAGCTGAAAGGTTGTATAATTTCCTTATGTTTGCCATTTCAGTATCCTGGTATCACAACATGCCCAGACCCCACCAGCTTTTTGCGTGACATCAGACACTGTCCCCAAACTGAGTTTGAGCATCATCAGTAGCGCAACAGGAAGAGAGAGACCAAAAGCAGAACCATAAGATCAAAAAAATAAAATTAGACACATTTAGAAACCTACACTAGCATCTAACTAAACAATTCATTTGGGGCCACTCTTTAAAAGATGGTAAAAATGTTCTAGTAAAAAGACTAAAAAAGAGAGAAGAGCATAAATTTTTCTATTTGAAGAGGCACAAGAAAGGAGAAAGGAAGACTCTAGAATACCGTCTCCTTTTAATCAAATGCTCTTCTGAGAATGAAATCATAAAGGAATTCTGTGTAACATTTCCCAAAGTCATGTATTTTTATTCATCAAATTTAACTGGCATAAAATTACTATTTAAGAGCATATAAAACGAAAGAAAAAAAAATCTTGTTACTGCCTTTTTTTGTTAATACTACTCTCCAAGGCATCAAAGTAGATACAAAACTTGGATGGTAAGTAAAATTTACACATTTTAAACTTATAGAATGATATTATTGTCAAAAGAACAAAATTTCATATCTAGTCCACTTTCCCAGGTGGGCTCAGTGGTAAAGAACCCTCCTGCCAATGAAGGAGAAGCGGTTCGCTTCCTGGGTCGGGAAGATCCCTGGAGGAGGAAATAGCAACCTATTCCAGTATTCTTGCCTGGGGAATCCCATGGACAGTGGAGTCTGGCGGGCTACAATCCATGGGGTCGAAAAGAGTCAGACATGACTTAGCGACTAAACAAAATAACAAACAAAAACCTACTAGGAGAAGACTGCAAAGCTTTTCTTGTTTTTCACCTGTATTTGGAACTGATACTATAAAACATGCCCACCCTCCAAGTCTGCCCCCAAATGGAGCTTGCTTTTAAGAAGAAAGCAACCACAAAGATGAAAGGGTGAATTTAAACCCCTGAAACAGCACAAAGAAAGAAATCCTTTCAGAGTCTGAGACAGCATCTACAGTGTTAATAATATACATACATATATATATATATATATTTAGCTTGGCAAGAGGTTAATAGGTTAGCAGCGACTGGAGAAAAGAAAAAAAGGTAAGTGATTTAGTGATTACCGATATGGTTCAGTTTTTGTCTTTCTCAGTCTCTTCTCTCGGGGGGTCAGAGGCACCCGTTTCCAGAGCATACTCCAGTCCCATGCTCCTCGGGCATACCCATCTTCGTCACCACCCCCTTGGGGCACAATCTCATATGTGTTGCCATTTATGACATCTATGAGCGGCACAGTGCAAATGGTTCTGTGTTGTGTTGTTGATGGATGGCAGCAAAGATGAAATGCAAGGGCGTGTGGGGACCCACGTGTTTACACAAGGACATGGGGAAGGAAGAAAAAAAAGTACTTAGAGAGAAACATTCCACGTTAAAAAGAGGAAGTAGTGAGCTTTACCGATAAGGTTCAGTTTTATGTTTTCTTTTGGCCTTTTCCTTGTGACTCAGGGGGATTCGCTTCCATAGCAAACTCCAGTCCCAGGCCCCTCTGGCAAAACCATCTTCATCCCCACCTTGCTGAGGCTCAATGGAATAGTCATTCCCATCTATGTAATCTATTAGAGGCACAGTGCATGTGGTTCTGAAACATTTACAGAAAATGAAAAAGCATTTAAGAAACCCAACACTTAGTAGTTGAGCAGGTCTAACTGTATCATCTCTTGTTATTCTGGGTTGCTCTATTTTTTCCCCTACTAAGGGAACTTGGAACTTCCCTCATGGCTCAGACAGTAAAGAATCCACCTGCAATGCAGGAAATGCAGGTTCAATCCCTGGATCAGGAAGATCCCCTGGAGAAGGGAATGGCAACCCATTCCAGTATTCTTGCCTGGAAGATCCCATGGACAGAGAAGCCTGGAAGGCTATAGTCCATGGGGCTGCAAAACAGTCAGACACAATTTAGCAACTAAGCAGCAGCAGGGGACATTAATATCTAATGGGAGATCGACGTGAACGAATGCCTTGAAAAGTCAAGGAGGCTGTTTTCATAAGAGAAGGGGAAAGGGGACGTCCCTGGGCTCACAGACAAATGTTAGGGACAAAGAGCCGTATCCTTGAACTTAGCAGTGTGTCCTCATTTTCACTGTTTCTACAGGCACGCTCTCTTGGTAACTTCACATTATTTACCAGATTTCCCTGTCCATTTTTTTTCCCTCCTTGCTCCTCCATTCAAAATCTGTGTGTGTGTGTGTGGTGTGTGGTGTGTTTGTGTGTGGTGTGTGTGTGTGGTGTGTGGTGTGTGTGTGTGTGGTGTGTTTGTGTGTGGTGTGTGTGTGTGGTGTGTGGTGTGTGTGTGTGTGGTGTGTTTGTATGTAGTGTGTGTGTGTGTGTGGTGTGTGTGTGGTTTGTTTGTGTGTGGTGTGTGTGTGGTGTGGTGTGTGTGTGTGTGGTGTTTGTGTGGGGTGTGTGTGTGATGTGTGTGTGGTGTGTGTGTGTGTGTTTGTGTGTGTCTGTGACTTCCCTGGTGGTCCTGTGGTTAAGACTTCAAGCTCTCAATGCAGAGGACACAGGTTTGATCCTTGGTTGGGGAACTATCAGGAAGTTAAGAGCCTACCTGCCTCATAAGGCCTGACCTAAGACAAAAAGCAAATATAAATAAATAAAGATCACAGTTTCTTAAAAAAAAAAATGAGTGTGTGTGTAGAAAGATAATACCTGCTACACTTTCAGCGGTGCTCCCAACTCTGCTGCTTTTTACTTCTTTGGAAGAAGTTATTATGAAAATATGTTTCTGTACATTTACTTGATCTTCTATCCTACTTATTTTATTACAAAAATTAGCTTTTATCACACACACACACACACAAACACAAAAATCCCCAAAAACCTGCTGAATAGCATAAATAGTGGCCTGAGAATTTGGAGTAAAAAAAAAGAACTTTTTATCTGGGCTTCATAAAAATGCTAGTGCTATATGACTAATTAGGTATAGTGCCAACTCTGCTAAGATAATTGGTACACTGCTTGTTCTGGTGTTCATTTCATCAGAAAGGGTTTTAAAAGGCATCTCCTAAAATGGAGATTACAATTTTTTACAACCATGGTTAAGGTAAGTTTTAGATGTTTAGAAGCCAAGGAGAAGGGGGAAATCCTTGGGGCTTAGGATTTCGACACAGGGGCTTTATTCCCATCTGTGGACTCCTGCGGGCCAGTCGAGAGGCCGGTGGAAATGACCTCACCCACCCTGCCCACATCCCAGAGGACTGCCCACTCTCACCAGGAGAGAGGAAGGCTAGCTATCTCTCCTCATGAGAGTCTTATGATTCTTGGATTTCTAAGTGTGCAGTGGAAGGTGTCCCAGGGGGATCTCAGCTGGATTCTTTATAAACTGTCCGAGTTGGGGCAAATTCATGAATTTCTCTCAGTATTGGCATCCTCTTTAGTTAAAGAGGGGTAATAATATCTATTTTGCAGGGTTGTAGTGAGGCTAGAATCAGACAGCATGTAGAGATCATTGTTGATAGATCCTGGGATGATACAGTCCTCTGAAAGGTCTTCCTCTGACTCAGGCCACAGACACAGGGACATGTCTTATTTCCTTCTTAAAATTTTCATTTTAATTATTTGTTTCTGGTCGCTGTGGGATCTTAGTTCCCTGACCAGGGATAGAACCTATGTACCCAGCATTAGAAGTATGGAGTCTTAACCACTAGACTGCCGGAGAAGTCCCCCTTTATTTTTTCTAGATTCTGAAATAGTAAGGATTCTGGACTAAAAGCAGGGAAGGCTTTGGGAACTGGAAGACTGGTACTGCTGTCAACAGTTTCAGACCCACTGTACACTGAACAGTGATCACCATGTTTCCATGGGACAGCTGTCCACTTCTAAACTTTAAAGGTCATGTGGAAATCCAAGGCTTTGACACAGATAACAGGTAGCCCATACTATGTAAAATAATAATTTCCAAGGTCATACAAAAACCAATAGGCATAATTTCAAAGCATGCTCCTTCAAGTCTTCAGAATGTTACCACAGTGTGGAGGGGGCAGTTAACATATTACTCTTAGAGCAAGCTTGTGGAGCTGGAGGAAATCTCTTTACTGACCTAACCATAAAGAGATTCTAAGTGAGATGTGCTGGGCTTATTCCAAATGTCTAACTGCCTGCATTTGAATCACTCCCACGTTTCCGCCAAGCTCCACTCAGGGAAACAACTAGCTAGAAAATAATACTCAACACGCAACTTGATACACTGAATGGAAATGAAATCAGGATGGGAATATCATTTGTCCTTCTAGGATGAGGTTTACTTTTCAACCAGGAAAGGAAATAAAAGCAAGGTAATGTTACCTGTCCTTAGATATGGGAGCTACAAGTGGTGCATACCAGTTAACCGCCACCTCACAGTGGGCATCGAGGTATATTAAAACCTTAAAAAAAAGAGGCAGGGTGAAAAAAACACTCACCTACAGGACATCATCTATCACGTACAATTTTAAACTAGATGCTGAGATAAACTGGCCATAGAGTCAATTTGATATTTAAGTTGTCTGGTTAAGTTAGCATTTTCATTTCAATTTAAAAAAATTAAAATAGTACCTAAAAATGTACATGATCTTTTAGTTACAAAATCCAAAACAGACACAAAAAATATTGAATGTTTCCTACCTGTCCAAGTTTGGCCTTCTGGGCACCGATACTTCGTGCCTGAATTAAACCTTCTCTTCTCTCATTTCGAAATACCTTGACTAGGCCATTCCACAGTTTAATATAGTCATCCAGTTTTTCTTTTAAGTGTTCTATGAATAAAAAACTCAGTCAATATTATACATTATATTTGTGGTTATAAACCAGTTAAGCTATCATTTTTCTCAAGAAAAAAGGATAGGCAACAGGTCAGTAATTTTACACAGAAGCATGCTCAGTGTTAATGTACAGAGAAGCAAGGTGAAGTGTATTATTAAAGTTAAAATTCTGAGCTTAATACAACTATGGAGAACTATTAATAGCCTGAGAATGATCAAAACTCTCTAAACATATAGAACAAATAACGACTATGCCAACTGACATGAAAATTTAAAACAATTCAAATGTTGATATTCTATCTAGAAGCTTTCAGGCACAATAGTTCTTTGCCTTTTGGCAGAAGCAATGATTCAGGATTTCTGAAGATGCACTGTCTATGGATAACATTACACATCCTCTTGGAATCCACATGGGGTATAGGTTAACATTTGTTTCTGAGCCATCCTCCCCCTACAATCAGTCATGAAGGGAGTAGTCTTGATGTGATGATCAATATAGTTCCCATCAAGCTGGCAAATAACAACAACAAAAAAATCCTATCTTCTCTGTATTTTAAGCATCAACACATGTGTGCATGTGTGTGCACTAAGTCGCTTCAGTCATGTCTGACTTTGCAACCCTATAAACTATAGCCCACCAGGCTCCTCTGTCCATGAGATTTCCCAGGCAAGAATATTGGAGTGGGTTGCCATTCCCTTCTCCAGGGGATCTTCTGGACCCAGAAATTGAACCTGTGTCTCTATGTCTCCTGCATTAGCCAGCAGGTTCTTTACCACGAATGCCACCTGGGAAGCCCCCAACAAGTATGTGTAAATGTTTATTTATAAATATTTATTTATATGTTATAAATTTATGCATTTATATTTAATTTATAAATACTCATAAATATTTACACATTTATCTAATAAATACATATATCATTTACATATGTATGGATGTATATATGGGCTTCCCTGGTGGCTCAATAGTAAAGAATCCACTTGCAGTGCAGGAGACACAAAGAGACACGAGTTCAATCCCTGGGCGGGGAAGATCCCTTGGAGAAGGAAATGGCTACCCACTCTTGTATTTTTGCTTGGAGAATTCCATGGACAGAGGAGCCTGACAGGCTACAGTCCATAAAGTCACAAAAAGTTGGATACAACTGAAACTAGAGCAACTGAGCATGCACTCACACAAGTACGCATATGAAAAGAAAAGTGAAAGTGAAAGTCGTATCTGACTCTTTGTGACCCCATGGACTATACAAGCCATGGAATTCTCCAGGCCGGAATTCTGGAGTGGGTAGTCTTTCCCTCCTCCAGGGGGATCTTCCTAACCTTAGGGACTGAACCCAGGTCTCTCCCATTGCAGGCAGATTCTTTATCGGCTGAACCAGAGGGAAGACCAAGAATACTGGAGTGGGTAGCCAATCCCTTCTCCCGGAGATCTTTCAGACCCAAGAATCGAACTGGGGTCTCCTGCATTGCAGGTGGATTCTTTACCAACTGAGCTATCAGGAAAGCCCTATATATTTAAACACACACACATATACACATACATACATATATTTGTAACTTGGTAGAGAAAATTTTGGGTTACCAAAAAAAAGATGCATTTGTTAAACTTTCCATCTTGGCTTCGGAGCTGCAACAGAACGGTTTTTGTTTGTATCTCTATGAGCCTATGAAACTGGTTCATTATAGCCACAACTAATTCCTGGATTCTTAAAGACGTTTCTTGAGTCACAAAAGTTCTTTTTAAGTTGTTTAAAATTTTAGCCCACTAATACAAAAACAAGGCAAAAAAAGCTGTATTTAGTGATGAGCTAGTGGTTAATGGGCAAATGGAACTGTACACTTAATACTTAAGGAGCTTATAATTAGCAAGACACCCACACATGAGTATTCAAAACTGAGAAGAAAAAATATTCCTTTCTCTATTTTGGCAACCAGTTTTAATGAGAATTATAAATAAAATTCTCATGCTGAGTTGCATTTTTTCCCCAGAAAGTCTTGGTAATTTTCCCTTCAATAAAAGGTTTTTTGTTTTGTTTTGTTTTGAAAGCTCTTACTTTACCTTTTTTTTTTTTTTTTTTAGTTCATTACAGCCCTAACTTGGTTTTTTTCTAAAGCCCTTCTGAATGGCATTAGGTATTTTTACGTATGTTATCTTAATAAATCTAAATAAATTGTTATCGTCAGAAACCTGTTTCTGTTCTTTAAATCTGTTTCTAAGTAAGATAACTTGGCCGCCATAGGGTCTCATGGATGCCAACACCGAGGTGGAAGGATCCGGGTCCCAAACAGAAAACACCTCTCCTGGGGGGTGATCATCCTGCCCTGCCTGGGACCGCTGCTGGGCCACGTGACTTGCTGTGACCAATAAGAGGTGGAGAAATGATGAGTAGTTGTGAGCGGAAGTGCTCTTCCAGCCTCCTTTGCTAAGCCCTGCAAGGACGCGTGGTCTTTGCAGCCTTTTGCTGAAGGCCCAGGTGGAGAGGGGTGTTCTCAGTTTAAAGGCCCGAAACCCTTGTGTTTTGTGGACACTGTAACTTACAGAAACTCGAGGCTTCTGAGCAGCCACCTCTTTTGTGGGGTTTTATATTAATTAGTTAAGTGTTTTGTCTTTTACAGAAAAAAATTATAACTCAAAGTTTTAATTATTGAATATACTGGGGAAAGAAAACAAACCTAGTTTTCAGTCAAGTCATGTTTACCAAACTTTGTGTAATTTTACTGAGGCTTGGGCTGACAGATGTCAAGGTTGTTTTGAAATTGGGAGAAGTAATTAAAGGGTCCAAGGGTAGCCACAACCAACGACTCTGCACTCTGAGTGAAGAAGATCCTATACGTAATTGCTTTTTATAAATGTGTTACAAGAGGCTGTTAGAGATTTGGAACAATAGAAGCACTGATCACACAAAAATTAAAGTGGACAAAAAACTCAATCACAAAATTTTGTTCTTTCCTTGGGCCAACCAAGAACACAAGATTTTAGAATGGGAAATACCTTATGATGTATCTTCACTTTTTTAAAGACTATGCTGAGCTTTTTAACTTGTATTAATAATATAGTGGTTCTTAAAAATCTGTACAAGCATGACATGATATTTCTGTTATTTTTGTAGATTTAAGTTTTGCTAAATTTAAAACTGTTGGCACCAACAATATCACTTAAAAACATATTATCAAATATTTATCTTGAGACAGGAATAGCATTCATAATGAAAATATTCCTACCATAGAAAATTGCAACCAAGATGTCTCAGCTAAAGGCATTTGATGACTGAAAAATTTAAAGTTATACATTCTCTCTGCTCTTTACTCTAAAATTATAAATTCTTTGCTGTGATTAGTTAAAGAAAGTGATTAGGTGTATAATGAGGAGGGGAAAAGGAAGTAAGTAGGTCATATTTCTATTTCTCTCCATGCTAATATAATGTGTGCAAGATCAAGATTCTGGTCATGTCCTTTCAAAAACAGCAGAGGTTTATAAACTTGGTTTAGAATTTGAAGAGTTCTATATTAAGTTTTGGAGGAAGCTTTTTAAAAGACATTTTGATTTATTTTTTTTCATGCTGATCATGTTCTGACTTCTTTTCTAACATCCTGGAGAAGACTCTTGAGAGTCCCTTGGACTGTACATTATCTATCTTTTGATATTTATGTCACTAAGAAGATATATTCAGCTTACAATAATGGATCTATTTGAAGAAAAAAAAATTAACTTAAAAAACCCCACCTCACTTAACTGGAAAATTATTGCTCAATCCCTCCCTTGTCACGTGGAACCAAGACTAACTGATGTCACCATAAATACATTAATGCTCACTCCATAAGAAGAATAAAAAATAAAACACTGTTTCCTTCTATTCAAATATCCTCAATCAAATATAGAACAAAGGAAGCTTTAGTAGATACTTTCTATCATAAACAAAATAGCCCATGGTTTCTGGTCAAATTCAATGTTTGCATCATCATTCAAATGCAAAATAAAGCTATTAAAATGTATATAGATGTCAATATATAGATTTAGATAGGGCTTTGGGTGACATTACAACATACATGCAACTTCATTTTTTCAGTCATTTAATGAATTACCTTTACAATTAAATTTTTATAAAATCCAAGGCCCAAAGAATTGGTATAGTATAAGACTGTGATTAAATGTGCAGACTATAGATTGGGAGGCAGCTGTTAATTACTACCTGTCACCTCTGGCAAGTTACTTAACATGTCTTAGTTTTGAGTGCAAAATGAAAATGAACAATATCTCTCACAAGGATTACTGTCAGAACTAAAGAAACTAATTCACATACAATGCTTGGCACAATGCCAACTTGTTGATTATAGATGCTATCAATAGATACCATTAATTTCTACACTATTTTGAAATTACATGTTTGCGACTGTTTATAATTTAAACTTACTTTATAGGTTAAATGTCAATCCCTTAGCCATTACCTTTGTTACTGAAATCATCAATTAACACGATTTCTGCTAAGTATTTCCTTGGAGTCCTTTTAATTACACTGTGGACTGTTCTCATGAGGGTGGACCACCCTTCATTATGGAAGACGATGATGATGCTGGCTGTGAGCAGGTTTTCATCGTAATGCCAGTACTTGCATCTGCAAAAGGAACATTTCATCATATTTATTCAGAGATAATCTGCAATGCTTGGTTCCAAACTGACAATGACTATGTTTTCTGGTTGGATTAAATATTATTGACTTTAAGGTAAGTAAATGAAATTTGTTGTTCAGTTACTCAGTCCTGTCCGACTCTTTGAGACCCCCGTGGACTGCAGCATGCCAGGCTTCCCTGTCCTCCACTATCTCTTGGAGTTTGCTCAAACTCATGTCCATTGAATTGGTGATGCCATCCTACCATCTCACCCTCTGTCAATCCCTTCTCCAGCCTTCAATCTTTTCCAGCATCAGGGTCTTTTCCAATGAGTTGGCTCTTCGAATCAGGTGGCCAAAGTGAATGAAATATAACCTTGTTTATTTTGACAGAACCCACAGTAGAAGAGAGAAGCTGCTGTGAGGTGAAGTTACTCATATTCAAGTTACTTCTTTACCAACCAGCACTTACTGTGACAAAGAGAACTTATTTGTGAATTTATGCTTCTTAGCTGGGGATGGTATTAAGGTTTGTTTTTCAGGTCTTCAAGCTCAGTTTATTTTCTGTTTTAAAACTCGAGCTTCTGGTGCAAGGGGTTTATTTCACTTGCTGTGAATAAACTACTGTACAACTGTGTTTGAAAGCCGTCCTGTTCTAATAGGGCTAAAGCATTCAGAAAAAAATTAAATGGGCTGAACTTCAGGATACAGGAAGCATTCCAAAATTAACTGCTGGATGAATAAACAAAGTTCTAATAGTGTTTAGAGTTATTAGATTGGCTAAAGGGGCTTTAACTATTTTACACAATATTGCTTGAAACAAATGTAGCGGGAAGAACATTGCCAGAAGCCTTTCTCTAATTGGAAGGAAACCCAAAACAGGGCCTGATAAAGACTCGGGGAACCAAAGGAGGTTCAGTGAATTTTGCAGAACCATCACACACACAAACATACACACACACACAAACACACACACACACAGACAAAGTCAACCCTCCAGATCTGTGTTCTGCATCTGAAGAGTCAACCAACTGTGAATCAAAAATACTAGGAAATTAGTCCCTAAGTTGTGTCCAACTCTTTGTGATTCCATGGACTGTAACACGCCAGGCTCCTCTGTCCATGGGATTCTTCAGGCAAGAATGCTGGAGTGGGTTGCCATTTCTTTCTCCAGGGGATCTTCCGAAATCAGAGATTGAATCCATGTCTGATACTTAGCAGAATTCTTTACCATTTAGTCACCTGGGAAGCCCTACATTGTGTTAGGTATTATAAATAATCAATTAAAAGTATACGCGAGAGTGTGTATAGGTTATATGTAAATATTGCTGCTAAGTCACTTTAATCGTGTCCGACTATGTGCGACCCCATGGATGGCAGCCCACCAGGCTCCCCTGTCCCTGGGATTCTCCAGGCAAGAACATTGGAGTGGGTTGCCATTTCCTTCTCCAATGCATCAAAGTGAAAAGTGAAAGTGAAGTCGCTCAGTTGTGTCCAACCCTCAGGAACCCCATGGACTACAGCCTTCCAGGCTCCTCTGTCCATGGGATTTTCTAGGCAAGAGTACTGGAGTGGTGTGCCATTGCCTTCTCTGATGTAAATACTAAGCTATTTTATATCAAGGATTGAGTATCTACAAACTTTGGTATTCAAAGGGGCCCTGGAACCTCTCTGCTGGTGGATACCAAGGTACAGTCACGCCCATACCATGCATATACAAGCGTATGTGTATAGATGTATATGTGTGTATGTACACACACATACACTTTTTCTCATTGGATATGGGAGAACAAGATAATAAGAATACAACAGGCGAATAAGGACAATTTGAGAACTGCTCTTTTCTGCAGGAGTTAGTTTTCAAAACTAGCATCTGGTGCTTATTATCTTCCTCTTGAGGAGTGGAAAGAAAGAGGTTTTTAATTCCAAAGCTTTCCATGATGTAATAAACAAGCTTATTCCCAAGGTTAAATTGAAAACCATAAAAGCAGTCTCGAACATTATCAGCTTGATAACCTACACCATCATTATCTAAAACAGGACCTGGCCCAATAGAGATGCAAACAACTTTATCTCCAGGTGTTTATGTCCCTTTCAAAACTCTCAATTGTGTGTGCTCTGTGTTGCTGTTCAGTCACTCAGTCGTGTCCAGCTCTTTGTGACCCCACAGACTGCAGCACGCCAGGCTTCCCTGTCCTTCACCATCTCCTGTTCTTAAGAGGTTGTTTTTACAGAAATGCAGATTGAGTCTGGAATCCATTTTTTTCTTACTTCTTACATCTGCATTTCCTTGTTGAAGGAGTAGTAAGTACACGGTGTCTTCTGAGCTAGACACTAGCTCAGCATGGAGGAACACAGCTGCTCTCTGCTCTCATGAAGCCCACGGTCCTGCAGGATGGTGAGGCTTGAAAGAGGAGTCTGAGTCTGTCATTGGGGAACCATGTGCAATTCGGTCTCAAGATAGGTGGCCAGGAAGGCATCCTGGAGCCACGGGGGGAAGGTGAGACTAGAAGGATGATTTTAAAAGCACTGAGACCAAAGAAGTGGGGAGAAAAGATAAAAGCACAACAATGAGTTGTGTGCACGTGAGTCAGATAAAATATGAGTAGATGGACGATCTATGTCTTTTGAAGGTAGAATTAAAATCTGAAAAATAGTGAAGAAGAAAACTTACAAGGAAGGGCATTTTCAGTCTAATAGCAAATACTAGCACATACTTATTATGTGTCAGACACTATCCCATGTGCTTTACTTTATTGACTTACTTAACCTCACAACATCACTCTGAGGCTACTACTATTAATCTCCCCATTTTACAGATGAGATCACTGAGGCTCAGAGATGAACGGCTGTTTAATATCAGTTTGAAAGTAATGAAGCCAGGACATAAATCTAGGCTGTCTTGGGTTTAACAGGAAATCTTGTTAAATGTAAAATAGAAGAAGAAAAAAAATACTAGCTATACCTATCCATGAATGGTTAAGATGTGATTTAAGGTCTGAGAACTAATAATGACATTGAATATAATGTCAATACAAGGCACTCACTGAGCTTATTATGTGATAGGAGCTCTCTCCTCTCTCTCTCTTCCCTGCCCTGTGCAGCCTGGAGATACCCCAGGAATGGGGTGGNAAAAAAAAAAAAACAACAAACACTCTGATAAGAGATTCTGGCAATAATTTTCTTCCACTAGTCTTAAAGAAGCAGAACCAGATGGGAAAGATATTGATTCTGATTTACAGCAGATATTAGAACTGGTGAAAATATTTACATCATGGGAAGAAATTTGGAATTTGCTGATTTCTATGGCAAAAGATGACAGCTTGGGGAAACAAGCCAGATGAGGACTTTGAATGGGAGACAGAGAGGAGTTGAAAACATAGAGGGGATGAAGGAGGAGAGGAAGAGGATAGAGTGAAGATGAGAGGGAGACCGTTGGGAGGGGACATGCATTCCTACAGGACAGGGGGACAAAAAGTGGCAGAGAGTGAGTTGCCCAATTTCCCCATTTTCTCTCAACAATGTAAGGTTGAGAGATGTAAACTAGATTGTATGGGAGCTCAATCACTCAGTTGTGTTCGACTCTTTGTGACCCCGTATACTGCAGCCCACCAGGCTCCTCTGTCCATGGAATTCTCCGGGCAAGAATACTGGGGTGGAGGGCCATTTCCTTTTCCAGTGGATCTTCCTGCATCTCCTTCATTGGCAGGTGGATTCTTTAGCACTAGTGCCACCTGGGGGCTCCCACAGTAAAGGATCTGCCTGCAATGTGAGAGACAATCTGGGTTCAACCCCTGGGTGGGGAAAATCTGCTTGAGAAGGAAATGGCAAGCCACTCCAGTATTCTCTCCTGGAGAATTTCATGGACAGAGGAGCCTGGCAGGCTAGAGTCCATGGGGTTGCAGAGTTGGACACCACTGAGCAATTAACACACAGTGCCACCTAGGAAGCCCTCATAAACTAGCTTACCTGCCAATAACAACAACTGTTGGTATATATTTTTCCTATTTTCTTTGTCTTAAAAATTACACAAAGAACAACATTTTTTTCAAACATATTTTATAAAGGAAAATAAAAACAAAAATTAACAAGTGAGATCTAATTAAACTTAAAAGCTTTGTGCAGCAAAGGAAACTACTGACAAATCAAAAATATAACCTATTGAATAAGAGAACATATCAGCAAATGATATGCATGGTAAGGGATTTATATCCAATATATATAAACAGCTCATGTAACTCAATATCAAAAAACCAAACAATCCAACTAAAAAAATGGGCAGCAGAGCTGAGCAGACATTTTTCCAAAGAGGAAATGCAGATGATCAACCAGAGCATGAAAAGATGCATAATATCACTAATCATCAGGGAAATGCAAATGAAAACCACAAGGAGATATTATCTAACACCTGTGAGACAGAGGAGCCTGGCCGGCTACTATCCATAGGGTCACAGAGTCAGACACGACTGAAGCAACTTAGCACACCCAACGTTCATAGCAGCATTATTTACAATTGCCAAGATATGGAAATGACCTAACTGTCCATAAACAGATGAATGGATAAAGAAGACGTGGGATATATATATATACATATATATACAAGTATATGTATTTACCCAATGGAATACTACTCAGTCATAAAAAGAATCAAATTTTGCCATTTGCAGCAACACGGATGGACTTTATGCTAAGTGAAATAAGTCAGACAGAGAAAGACAAATACTTCTGACATCAGTTATATGTGGAATCTAAAAAAAATACAGCAAATTAGTGAATATAACATAAAAGAAGCAGACTTGTGGATATAGAGAACAAACTAGTGGTTCCCAGTGGCTGGGGGGGAGGGTCAATGGCAGGAGTGGGGGAGGGACAAACTGTTGGGTGTAAGAGAAGTAGGCTCAACATGCGGATACAGCCAATATTTGGTAAGAACTATAAATGGAAACTAGCCTCTAAAATTATATAAAACTCTTTTAAAAATGGAGAAAACAATTATAAAAGCAATACAGAATTTGTTGCACAAAATCCAAACAAGATAGAAGTTTATAAAGTAAAGGTAAAAGGTCCCTCCTTCCCATCTCCCCAGCTGTGTCAAATCTTACTTCCTAGAGGAAATCACTGTTACCAGTTGTGTTTATTTAGATTTCTTTATACTCACGCAGACACGTAAACATATGTCTGTGTATATGTATGAATATATTCAGATGCATATGTATAGCTTCTTCTTCCATGTGAGTATCTAATTCTTGGAAGCTATTGCAAGCTATTCCATGATATGGCTGCTCTATCACCCAGGTGAGCTTCTCCTCACGGATGGACATTTCAGTTGGCTCTAGAGTGACAGTGATCATCTTTACATGTAAATCTCTGTGCCCTTGCCTGGGAATCTTTCTGACAAAAGGCTCCAGACTGTAAGCTCAGTGAGGACAGGAACCTCATCTGTTTCGCTCACCTCTTTCTAACACAGAGCAGCTGCTCCATAAATATTTATCGGATTGTTTTGTGGATATATTTGAAATGCCTCTGGATGTGTTTTCTCCTCTGAGTAATGTCCACTCTCCAGCCCACAGCGCTCCTATTTTGAGGCACTTTCAAGAATAAGTCCGTCCATATGGCAGGTGGGGGTGGGAAAGAAAGGGGAGGCAGATGCTCCTCCAGTGGGAGGCTGAAAATCTGGAGGAAAGCAGGTGGCAGGACAGAATAAAAGCAGATGGATACTGGACAGAATAAAAGCAGATGACAACTCACTGACATATACACTGTTGTTACTGTGCATAAAATAGATAACTAATGAGAACCTACTATACAGCACATGCACTCTTCTCTATGCTCTGTGGTGATCTAGATGGGAAGGAAATTCAAGTAAGAGGGGATATATTATAGGACTCATTGGAAAAGACCATGATGCTGGGAAAGACTGAAAGCAAGAGGAGGAGGGGGTGACAGAGGATGAGATGGTTGTACGGCGTCACCAACTCAAGGACATGAATCTGAGCAAACTCTGGGAGATAGTGAAGGATAGAGAAGCCTGGCATGCTGCAGTCCATGGGGTCGCAGAGTCACACAAGACTTAGCAACTGAACAACAACAACAACATATACGTATAGTGGATCTGTTCTGCTGAACGGCAAAAACTAACACAACATCGTGAAGCAATTACACTTCAATTAAAAAAAAAAAGCAGACGGCAGGAGGAGCTTGAGCCTAGCTTCTGTTTCTGAACTTTAGGGGAGAGGCCAGGTGGGGAGGCTACAGTGTAGGATGGAAATGATGCTGGGGATATTCAGGCAGCAGGGAGCTAGGTAGTCCCTTCCCACCTCCTGTTTGCAGTCTTCTAGCCTCTAGATGGAGCCAGAGAGCATAGATGTTTCCACTTGCTGTCAGCACAATTAAGATCCAGAGCTTCCAGGAGCCACCACGTAAGGGGTAAGATGTGCAGGTAAGTGACGGGGTGTTGGACTTAAGCCAGGGCCTGGTCCCGGGGCTCAGAGGGTCCTTTGTACCCATGAGAGCCCAAGTGTAGATGAGTGAGCGCCCACAGTGGGAAAGCTTGAGGAGGGACGCTGGGGCAGGCAGGTGGTGAAGTTTAGTACATCTGGGAGCCAGAAGTGGACGCCAGAGATGGAGGGTACAGGGGCCAACACCTCTCAGACTCGGTAACCTCCGGTCGCTGGATGCTACAGAAGAAAGGGCGACCCGTTGGGGCATAGGAGCAGCCAGAGGGGGTCTACACCACAGGCTGTCAGGTCCTGCCCCAGGAGACCTTGCAGCCCCCCCCAGACTGAGTGACGTTTAATCACAAGCCTTCAGTTGCCCCCATCAGCCCGAAGGCAGGCTCAGGACAAAGCTTAGCTCTTTGGGCGGCTCTGCTGACTTCCCGTTGGGAGAGGAAGCTGCTGGGCAGGGCGCACAGGGTCAGAGCCGGTGACGATGCAGAGCCTGGACCAGAAGACAGAGCTGGAAGCAACCTGTGCTCAAGGCATACTGTCCTGCAGCATCTCTCTTGCTTTACTGCCATAGTATCACTGTAAGTTTTAAGAAGGAGGACTGATGGAAACACGAGGCCACGCTGAAAAGGGAGCATTCTGTGATAGCCTCTTGAGTGATTTCTCCTTTCTGGCACTCTACTTTCCAAGAGACCTTAATGGCCCTGTGATGTCCAGGGCACCATGCTTCAGGGTGAGTTATCACAGACCTGCTCTGGCCACACATGCTCATGTTCAGATCCCTGGTTTGCAGGGATTCAAGCTGCAGCGTTTTCTGTTTTTTATTTTATTGAAGTAGAATTGATTTACAATGTTGTGTTAATGTCTACTGTACAGTGAAGTGATTCAGATTTATATGCATGTATGCTAAGTCTCTCATTCATGTCTGATTCTTTGCAACCCTATGGGCAGTAGACCGCCAGACTCTTCTGTCCATGGGATTCTACAGGCAAGAACACTGCAGTGCGTTGCTGTGCCCTCCTCTAGGGGACCTTTTCGACCCAGGAATTCAACCCACATCTTGTGCGTTTTCTGCATTGCTGGTGGATTCTTTACTGCTGAGCCACCAGGGAATATAAAATATATCTTTTTCATATCCTTTTCCATTATGGTTTATCATAGGATATTCAATATAGTTCCCTGTGCTATACAGTAGGACTTTGTTTACCCTGTAGTGTTTTTCTTAAAGTAATTTTACAGAATATTTCCATGACAGCTCTGTGGGCCAGGTATTTGTATCAGAAGATAGAAATGAAGAATTCTCTTTCTTCCTTTTTAATTGCCACATCTGCATGACATGTGGAATCTTAGTTCCCTGACCAGGGATTGATCCCCCGCTCCTGAATTGGAAGCACAGAGTCTTAACTACTGGATTCCAGGGAAGTCCCCAGAATGAAGAATTTTCATAGTGACTTTTCTGTAACTTAAAAAGCCAAAAATAGATTTCATAACAGAAAAAGACATGCCTATTAGCAATTTTCTTCTGTTTTACATTGTCCCAGCTAGGTTTGTTTTTTTTTTTAAACATCTGCAGTTTCATATAAAGCCTTTATGTATTTAGTTGGTTAGTTAGTTAAGTCACTCAGTCGTGCCCAACTCTTTGTGACCGCCTGAACTGTAGCCCACCAGGCTTCTCCGTCCATGGGATTCTCCAGGCAAGAATACTGGAGTGGGTTGCCATTTCCTTCTCCAGGGGATCTTCCTGATCCAGGGATCAAACCCAGGTCTCCCACATTGCACACAGATGCTTTAATCTTATGTATTTAGGCTTCACCAATAAATAATATCTAATTCAGCTGACTATGAAAAACCGGTTACAGCAGGAAGGTTGCTTGGCCAGCCTGAGATCTGAGCATCCTGCTGGTTTTGAAAGCTGCCTGCTTCCATTTTCACAATGGGGATTGCTGTACAGACCAAGTTCAGACGTGGGCCCCCTCTCCCATGGATGTCTGGGGATACAAGGAACACAGCTCTTCATTGGCTCCTCTATTCTTATCCCGATGTAAACTAATATAGATATAATTCTTTGATAATATAATCTTTCTTTTCACTTGGCACATAAAATTGAAGCACGATAAACTATTTTGTATTTAATCATTTTCTTAAAACTCAACCTCTATTGTCTTGAAGAGTTTTGTATCCCTCTCCTCAATTATCAGAAACTCTAGGATGGTCTCGTTACTTTTCCTCAATGTTTTCATCAATCTTATCAAGACTGTTCAATCAGTCTTCCCTTGAAGATTAAAATTAAAACACACTGCTATATTTAAAATGGATAATCAACAAGGACCTACTGTATATAGCACAGGGAACTCTGCTCAATGTCATGTGGCAGAGGGGAGTTTGGGGAAAAATGGATACAAGTATTAGTAATTATATGACTGAATATGTGGTCTTCTCCAGCACCACAATTCGAAAGCGTCAATTCTTCAGCACTCAGCATTCTTTATGGTCCAACTCTCACATCTGTACATGACTACTGGAAAAATCACAGCTTTGACTATATGAACCTTTGTTGACAAACTGATGTCTCTGCTTTTAAATACGCTCTCTAGGTTTGTCATAGCTTTCCTTCCGAGAAGCAAGTGTCTTTTGATTTCACGGCTGGGAGGCAAGAAACCAGAGTGGTCAGAAGGCAGGGTTGATGCTCCCAGTCAGTCCAATCTAAATTAAAAAGCACAGGCTGGCCACATGTGCAAGCTTTTAAGATAAGTACCCCAGTTCCAACTGGGCAGTTGCATCTCAACTTCATTTTCTGGGGCTGAGAGTTGAGGGGCTCAGGTTTATCTCATGTCCAAGTGACAATGTATTGGAGGAAAGGGGGAAATTCTTAGCAGAGCAGAATGAGTTGGACCAGAAATTCTGTAGTTCATCATGGCTGATTCCTAAGGCAGGAAGCTACAAGACATCACAGCTCTATGCATCTCCCATAACAAACAGCAAGACCATTACCTACAAAGAACCACGGCTCTATGCATCTCATGTAACAAACGGCAAGGCATTCTGTGAGCTCTGGCTCTCTGAAAAGCCTATATCTGTCCTATTTCCATTTCTACTACCCTCCTCTGGCAGGCAGTTTCCCGGCTTCCCTGCAGGCAGTGGGGGACAGCTGTTCAGTCCTCACCACGACAGTTCAGCAGCCAGGGACCCTCAGATGGTCGGAGCGTGGCTGGAATTCCCATCTCCAAAGAGCCAGAGGCCTCCTGAAGTACGCCGCCGTGGGGCTCTGCGGTGACCTGGGATGGCGCACACAAGCCCTGGGGTGGAGACCGTGGAGGACGCTCCGAGAACGCCTCCGTCTCTGCTGTGCTGTCCCGCCAGTGCTCTGGCTTATTTAGCATCCTGACCAGCCAAGCAGGGGGAAGGGCGTGCTCTACGCTCAGAGGTGCTCCTGGGAAGACATCTCATGGGTGGCAGGCGCCAGAGTGACTCCACGGGGTGACCCTGTCCCTATGTGGAGGACACCAAGGTGGGGGGCACCAGGGGTCTCAGGTTTGGGGAGCACTGGCTGGTGGGCCTGCAGGGAGGAGTCCATGAAGATTCTTTCACAAAGGAGCTGGGAAAAATTTGAGGGAGCTAAAATTCTAGCACTGTGGATCATGTTTGAGACAAATAAGTGGTATTTTTCCTCTTCAGTCCAGTTCAGTTCACTTCAGTCGCTCAGTCGTGTCCGACTCTTTACGACCCCATGAATCACAGCACGCCAGGCCTCCCTGTCCGTCACCAACTCCCAGAGTTCACTCAGACTCATGTCCATCGAGTCGGTGGTGCCCTCCAGCCATCTCATCCTCTGTCGTCCCCTTCTCCTCCTGCCCCCAATCCCTCCCAGCATCAGAGTCTTTTCCAATGAGCCAACTCTTTGCATGAGGTGGCCAAAGTACTGGAGTTTCAGCTTCAGCATCAGTCCTTCCAATGAACACCCACGACTGATCTCCTTTAGAACGGACTGGTTGGATCTCCTTGCAGTCCAAGGGACTCTCAAGAGTCTTCTCCAACACCACAGTTCAAAAGCATCAATTCTTCGGTGCTCAGTTTTCTTCATAGTCCAACTCTCACATATATACATGACCACAGGAAAAACCATAGCCTTGATTAGACAGACCTTTGTGGCAAAGTAAGGAGTAAGCGTCTCTTAATTTCATGGCTGCAGTCACCATCTGCATTGATCTTGGAGCCCCCAAAATAAAGTCTGACACTGTTTCCCCATCTATTTGGCATGAAGTGATGGGACCAGATGCCATGATCTTCGTTTTCTGAATGTTGAGCTTTAAGCCAACTTTTTCACTCTCCTCTTTCACTTTCATCAAGAGGCTTTTTAGTTCCTCTTCACTTTCTGCCATAAGTGCCATTTTTCCTCTTAGTGACCATGATCTCACTTCATCCCAGGCTGGGGAAATGAATTTCTACCAGGCTGTATGATACACACATGGTCACACCTGAATAGTCCTGTCGGGGCTACACTAGGGTTACACGACTTGCTCAAAGTTACAGCTGGTGACAGGCCAAGATTTAGATGAGAATGCTTTGACTTGAAGATTATTTTCCCTAAACCATAGATTTACTGAGAAATATTCCTTAACATCAGGCTTCCCTGCCGGCTCAGACGGTAACGAATCTGCCTCCAACATGGAAGACCTGGGTTCGATCTCCTGGTTGGGAAGATCCCCTGGGGAAGGGCATGGCAACCCACTCCAGTATTCTTGCTTGGGAAATCCCAAGGACAGAAGAGCCAGGTGGGCTACAGTCCATAGGGTTGCAAAGAGTTGGACACGACTGAGCAACTAACACACATATACACTCTCCAATATATGCTTAAAAACAAACCGGAAAATGAATTTCTATTTTCACTCAACACCCAGGGGATACAGGGTGGTGAACAGATGGTGGCACTTAGTTATGTATATCACTTTCTGCCTGATTCCAGGTCCAAGGGCACCAAGTGTGTCCGGGTACGCTAAGGAAGCTGACTCTGTCACTGGGTAGCTGTCTTTAAATGATCTTTTTTTTTCTTGAAAAGGAAAACATGCTCGGACAGATGTGTCTACTTAATGATCTGAAATATCAAGCCACAATTTAGGGGGGAAAAAAATCTGGCAGGGAATCTTAGTACTGGACATATGTTCTTGTGCATTTCTCTAAAACTCCTTGGGAAATAAGAAAGAACATTTCACAGTGGAAGCCATATGCTTCCAGCTATATTGGACTCTCAGCTCACACAGAAGCTTGCATTCCATGTTTTGACTTTATAGAAGCACCAGCTTAAACACCTATAGATCTGAGCTGAGACAAGCACCGCTACAGGGGTAAGGATCTGGGTGCTATGGTCTGGATATAATGATGCTAAGGGCATCGACCAATGCTGGTTTGCATCTGTAACTTATTAATTTACGCTGTGCCTTCCTTATTCCACAAAGGACTTCAAGAAGCTTATGGAGACACACAGGATACAACGATATAAAAGTTCAAAATAGAGGAGAGGGAAAAGATGAAAAAAGCCTGAAGGGAAAAAAGAGGGAGGAAAAACAAGGCTTTAAAAGCACATACAAGGGGACTTCCCTGGTGGCCCAGTGGCTAAGACTCTGAGCTCCCAATGCCAGGGACCTGGTTGTGATCCCTGGTCAGGGAACTAGATACCACATGCTGCAACTAACAGCTCACATGCCACAAACTGAAGATGCCACATGCTGCAATCAAGACCCGGTGCAGGACCCCTGAAGGGGTCCTGCATGCACAGTCCTGGAGTGCCATTCACAGAGCAGACCCTCGGAACACATCCACCCCCCTCCCCCCCTGACCTGGACCGCACGGTGTTCTTGCACCCCACCTTTGCTCCATACTGAGAACGGATGGGTCACAATTTGGCTTGAATTTTCCAGCAATGAAACCTGGTCAGGGCTGTGCTTAACAAACCAGTTGTTCAAAAAAAAGTACAATATACTTGGCATGCAGACCAGATGGGATTTTTCCCCCCCTAGGGGGCCTCCTTATGGTGAAGGCAGTGATGAGTCTCCTGGGCTGTTTTCATGGAGGCTGTCAGTGGAGACCAATGGCGTTGTACCAAAACATAAGTCAGTATAACAGTTGTGTGGAGACCAAGTTGGGAATTTAACTTCAACACTGATTTGAAGATCACACTTTGCAAACATTCCTTAAAATGTTTACTGAGTCATCCCCTGTTCCATGTTTCATCGCTCAGTGAGTGATTATATGCCTTCTCCACGTGCTCCAGTTTCAACAAGGAAGTCACCTTGACCATGTGGAGGACCTGTATTTTGAAAAGCAGATTTTGACCCTGGTAATGACTGAAGAAAAGGTATAAGCTTACAGGGAAGCATGGTAAACTTACTCTGGACTGAGCAAATAGTTTCCCACCAGAGAAATGTTAAGTGTTGAAGGAGTCATCAATATAGGCTGTAGAACATTTACTTATGGAAGGTCTTAAACACTAGCTTATAGTGATGTTCCTATAGCAAAATAAGGAAATCTACATACATTTTATACAGGGGTTAAGAATTTGCCTGCCAATGTAGGGAACATGGGTTCAATCCCTAGTCTGGGATTCCATATGCCTCAGTGAATAGCTAAACCTGTGTGCCACAACTACTGAAGCCCGCATGCCCTAGAGCCCATGTTTTGCAACAAGAGAAACCACGGTAATGAGAAGCCTGCCAACCACAACTAGAGAGTAGCCCCCTCTCATTATAACTAGAGTGGAAGCCCAAGCAGCAACGAAGATCCAGCACAGCCAAAAATAAATAGTCTTTTAAAAATCTATTTATTTGGCTGTGCCAGATTTTTATTGTGGCACAAGAGATCTTTAGTTTCGGCATTCGAAATCTTGGTTGAAGCATGTGGGAGGCAGTTCCCTGACCAGGAAATGAACCTGGGCCCCTTGCATTGGGAGCTAGGAGTCTTAGCCACTGGTCCACCAGGGAAGTCCCCAGTATGTTTAGCAGTTTACTGTGGTAAAGGTACTAAAAAGGAAGGTTGCTTGTTTAGCATGTAGTATAACTGACACATCAGTTTAGTTCAGTTCAGTTCAGTCCCTCAGTCGTGTCCGACTCTTTGCGACCCCATGGACTGCAGCATGCCAGGCTTCCCTGTCCATCACCAACTCCCAGAGCTTGCTCAAATTCATGTCCATTGAGTCAGTGATGCCATCCAACCATCTCATCCTCTGTCGTCCCCTTCTCCTCCTGCCCTCAATCTTTCCCAGCATCAAGATCTTTTCCAATGAGTCAGTTCTTCACATCAAGTGGCCAAAGTATTGGAGTTTCAGCTTCAGTATCAGTCCTTTCAATGAATATTCAGGACTGATTCCCTTTAGGATGGACTGGTTGGATCTCCTTGCAGTCCAAGGGACTCTCAAGAGTCTTCTCTAACACCATATTTCCAAGCATCAATTCTTTGGTGCTCAGCTTTCTTTACAGTCCAACTCTCACATCCATACATGACTACTGGAAAAACCATAGCCCTGACTAGATAAACCTTTGTTGGCAAAGTAATGTCTCTGCTTTTTAATATGCTGTCTAGGTTGGTCATAGCTTTTTTCCCAAGGAGTAAGCATCTTTTAATTTCATGGCTGCAGTCATCATCTGCAGTGATTTTGGAGCCTCCCAAAATAGTCTCTCACTGTTTCTACTGTTTCCCCATCTATTTCCCATGAAGTGATGGAACTAGATGCCATGATCTTAGTTTTCTGAATGTTGAGTTTTAAGCCAACTTTTTCACTCTCCTCTTTCACTTTCATCAAGAG
>SJYV01013295.1:76539-93257 GCA_006410875.1 Neotragus pygmaeus | reverse complement strand
TGGTAGTTTGAGCATTCTTTGGCATTGCTTTTCTTTGAGACTGAAATGAAAACTGACCTCTTCCAGTCCTGTGGCCACTGCTGAGTTTTCCAAATTTGCTGGCATATTCAGTGCAGCATTTTCACAGCATCATCTTTCAGGATTTGAAAGAGCTCAACTGGAATTCCATCACCTCCACTAGCTTTGTTCATAGTGATGCTTCCTAAAATCCATTTGATTTCACATTTCAGGATGTCTGGCTCTAGACGAGTGATCACACCATCAAGATTATCTGGGTCATGAAGACCTTTTTTGTATAGTTCTTCTGTGTATTCTTGACACTTCTTCTTAATATCTTCTGCTTCTGATAAGTCCATACCATTTCTGTCCTTTATTGTGCCCATCTTTGCATGAAATGTTCCCTTGATATCTCTAATTTTCTTGAAGAGATCTCTAGTCTTTCCCATTCTGTTGTTTTTCTCTATTTCTTTGCACTGATCGCTGAGGAAGGCTTTCTTCTCTCTCCTTGCTATTCTTTGGAACTCTGCATTCAAATGGGTATATCTTTCCTTTTCTCCTTTGCTTTTNTTTTCTTGAAGAGATCTCTAGTCTTTCCCATTCTGTTGTTTTTCTCTATTTCTTTGCACTGATCGCTGAGGAAGGCTTTCTTCTCTCTCCTTGCTATTCTTTGGAACTCTGCATTCAAATGGGTATATCTTTCCTTTTCTCCTTTGCTTTTCGCTTCTCTTCTTTTCACAGCTATTTGTAAGGCCTCCTCAGACAGCCATTTTGCTTTTTTGCATTTCTTTTTCTTGGGGATGGTCTTGATCCCTGTCTCCTGCACAATGTCATGAACCTCTGTCCATAGTTCACCAGGCACTCTGTCTGTCACATATAGTCCCTTAAATCTATTTGTCACTTCCACTGTATAGTCATAAGGGATTTGATCTAGGTCATACCTGAATGGTCCAGTGGTTTTCCCTACTTTCTTCAAAAAAGGAGGGACAGGACCAGCCAAACCCTAATCTAGGAGGCTCCATCTCTTGCTCAGCACAAACTCTTCTTGGATTTCAATAAGAACCCCCATGTTACTTTCCTGAAGCCCGCTCTTACTCCCCTCACTGAGAGAAGCCCGGGTAGGGCTGCACTGAGTCCGTCCGCCTCTAGGGGGAGCTCCCGCCTCACGGAAGACGAGGCAAGCGCCCTTGACGATCCCCCCAGCCCCTTCCTCCGCGGGGACAGCCCTAGGAACCCGACACTCAGATGCTCACATCTTTCTCCAGAGCCCTTTTTGCCAGGTGTGTGCCTGCCGGGCCTTGCCATTCTGGAGAAGGTGTGGATGTTTCCCTTTTTGATCAAAATGGCAGTGCTCCTTCTAAAAGGAGTTGCGTGTGTGCTAAGTCGCTCAGTCCTGCCCGACTCTCTGGGACCCCGTGGACTGTATAGCCTGCCTGCCTCCTCTGTCCATGGGGTTTTCCAGCCAAGAATACCATTTCCTCCTCCAGGGGATTTTCCCCACCCAGGGATCCAGCCCAGGATCCTGCATTGGCACGCGTGTTCTTTACCACTAAGGCCACTTGGGAAGCCCCTGAAAGGAGTTACTGAGGTAACTAAATATGACAGTCTTCTCCACATTAGCTCCATTTGGGACTGCGGACACTCCCTCTAAGATTCTGGGGTGGGGAAAGTAGAACCGTGGCCATTCCCCAGCAATGAACTGACGATATTACTGAAGTTAAACTATTTTTATATCATTTTAACCCGTGGAATTACTTTGGCCTTTCCAAATTTTAGCATTGTTCACCTTACGTGTTGCAAGGATGACGAAAGAGTAAATCTATCTTTCGATACTAAGTGCGTTTCTCGCATCTGTCTTCAAGTGAGCAAAGGTGACTAAGAAGTGCCTCCAGGGAATCCTATAAGTCCTTCCTGTTGCCCCCCCCATGGCTCCCGCTTGAGACAACACAGTGCACTGACTCCCAGGGACCTGCCGTCCGGGGCAGGAGCCGTCAAAACTGCCGGAGCGCCGGCCAGGCCCCCAGGACAGCTCTGCCCCAGCCATCCCGCCTCACTTACACCCACTCACCTGGCTGACCTCCCCTGCTCATCACAGGACCTGATCAATGAATGCCTGTGTACCCACCCGGGCCCAGCTAGAGGTTGCTCTCTTTGTATCAGAACATCGCTACTGAGAGTTTATCAAAGGGGTGGTAAGGGGCGTGCTCCTCTGCTGGTTTCCCTGGTAGTCACTCAGTCATATCCGACTCTTTGCGACCCCATGGGCCGTAGCCTACCAGGCTCCTCTGTCCATGGGATTTTCCAAGCCAGAATACTGGAGTGGGTTGCCATTTCCTTCTCCAGGGGATCTTCCCGACCCAGGGATCTAACCCAGGTCTCCCGCATTGTAGATAGACGCTCTATTGTCTGAGCTACCAGGGAAGTCCTCAGGTAACTGATGAGCCCACCTCATTTCAATCCCTCCTATGACTGCCAACCTCAGTCTTCCCCTGCCCACCCCAGTGAAGCCTGCCACCTTGTTCTGCCTACCACCTGCCGCCCGAGGTGGGATGTCTGACCCCCCAGGAGCTGGCTCCAGGGTGTAAGCTCCCCCATCCATGGAACGACTGATATCTCAGTTGCTGACTCCGGGCTCTCTCTTCAGTCCAGGCAAGTTCAGGGTTTGGTCAGGATAATGACCAAACTCTGAAAAGACCATTAGCTCCAAAACTCAGCTGCTCCAGTGCGACAGGGTACCACATCCCCTCAACCCCGACTAAATCTTCATGCCAGTTCTCCAGACGGGCAGGAAACTCGCTCTGGAGAGGTCTCCCAGGCATGGTCTGTCACCAGGCTGGGCTGCTACGGGGTACCTCATGGCACTTCCATGAACATTTCTCTACCTAACCTCCAGGGAACTTACTCTAAATCCTTGGTTGGAGGTGGAGGGTTGTGGAAAAATGAAACAAGCAATCTGGGTTTGTAATTTTTTACCAGGCAAACTCTGTCCTTCTATAACTTGGTGGTGGAGCTTTGAGGGGAAATGAAGTTATATTAGTGGGAGGGACCTCATTTACCAAACCAGGCCTCCGCATGCAGGGATGTTCCCACGAGGGGTAGGAACCACCCTCACAGGCCATTGAGGAGGAGCAGGGGTTCAAAGGTGCTGCTGCTCTGCTCATGGGGAGCCTGGAGCAACAGATGACCTCATGTCTGGTTTCTAGAGGCATCCCTCTAAACTGCTGTGCAAGCTGAGCTGACCTGCGTTACTCCAACCTCTACAATAATTCCAGTTTTGTCTCCTGTGGTCAGTAGAGCCTCAAACAACAATCGGCTGTGCCCCTGTCACTCAGAAAATTCCAGGGTGCTGTGTGTGTGTTTAGATGTGTGTGTTTAGATGTGCGTCTATGTTCAGATGTATACGTGTGTGTTTAGAAGAGAAAGAAGAAACTAGGTATCAGAACACGATTTATTTTTAAAGTGGAAAATCTCTGACCTCACAGAAAGTGGCTTCCAAGAGCAGAAACTTTCAGGCCAGTTAGAAAGCAGTATTTTCTGTATGCAAAAGCAGCAGCACGTCCATTGTGGGTCATCTGAAACCAATTTAAAATGTGCTTCCTGCATGCAGGGTTAGCTCTACGGCTGCCATACCGTACTCTGAGAAATGAGATGTGCTTTGGGCAGTCCAAGAGGGGAAAGGGGTGTCAGTGACTGTGACCTGTGTTTTTGGATGGGGTTGTGTGGAACCAGCACAAACGTGCTAATAGAAACGAGGATAAAGCACTGAAGTTCACGGTGCACTTATGTGATTCACACTTACATGTGCGTACATCATTTATGTGCTGCTGTGCTAAGTTGCTTCAGTTGTGTCCAACTCTTTGCAACCCTGTGGACCGTAGCCTGCCAGGCTCCTCTGTACATGGGATTCTCCAGGCAAGAGTACTGGAATGGGTTACCAGGGGATCTTCAGGGGATCTTCCTGACCCAGGGATCAAACCTGTGCATTTTTAGGTGGGTTCTGTACTACTAATGCCACCTAGAAAGCCCCATATACATCATATGTAGATTATTCTAATATTCGTTTTAATCTCTTATGAGCAGTTCCTTACTTCTAGATGTATAGAAACTGAAATTAGAAGGGAACTCCGTAGCATAATTTGAAAATATTAATAGCAACTATTTGATAAATTATAGCTCTATATCTAAACAAGAGCATCAGAAAGAGCCTTTAACATGGAGAATGAAGACAGCTCACGAGCACAGCTACCTTAAATAAAATTAGAGTATAAACGTCAGTGTTTTTGTATCCGGTAAGAATAGAATTACCAAGTGCATAAGGCAGGAATGTCAATGTGTAATATCTTAAAAAAAAAAAAAGCCTCAGTTTCCCACAGACAAGCTTAACAAAGTTATTAACAATTAATCATATTAACATTTGCATAGCTCTTAAGAGTTTTCGAGGCACTTTATTATTTCGCTCTGTCAATGTGACTGAGATAGCTTTCTACAAAACATAAATTCGACAGGAGTGTAGGCAAGAGGAAAGGTTAAACAGGAGAAGCAGATGAATTTGTTCAACTAGTCAAAATATTTAATTCATTTGTTTGAAACAAAATAGCTCGATTCTATATCCCCCAATTGTCTGTCTTCTTGGGCAGAAAAAGGGCAAGAATAATTTCCATGTATTTGCATCAGCAGTGAGTTCACAGTAAAGGAAATAAAACTCTACGCTTTATTAGAAGAAAATCTAACAGACCACAAATCGCACTTCCTACCCATGGGCTGCTGCAGCGTGGCTCTGAGAGGAGGGGTGGGGCTTTGCCTGAGGCGAAGTCCAGGCACAGCAGCTCCCAGCAGCAGTTCTTCTGCCCTTTGCCCCTCCTTGGGCAGTGGTGTCCTTCCATGTGTCTCTGGACTTCCCTGATTCCTCCTCCCTACCCCCATTCTAACTCTCATTTGCTCCCTGAGTCTCTGTCTGCTTCTGTGGACTCCACTCAATTTCCTATGGCGATGCCAGGCCCCCACCCTCCGCAGAATCCGGATACCCCAGTAGCCTGACACTCCTCAGGTTCTCCTTAAACCTCTGGGAGGTGGTCTCCCCGGCACTGTGTTCAGCTCAGACTGTGGAGGGGGCCTGCAAACACCCTCCCTAAGCTTCCAGCCGTATCTCCTCACCTGCTGCAGGACCCACGGGAGCCGCAGCACCTGCCTTCCTCCCAGTCTCTGCCTACTGTCCCTGTCTCTTATACACATCTTTCGCTTCTCTTNCTTTCCCGTCCCCCAGGACGGCGAGCGCCCTGAAGGCAGGGACCACACTGCTTACTGCATTCCCGATGGGCTGGCACAGTGCCTGGCTTACTGGAGATGCTCCATCTCTGCTGAACCCTGCAGAGAGCCATGTGCATGTTTTTTTATAGAAAACAAGTGTGAAGGCAGGTGAAGTCATTCTTGGCTCAAATCTATAAAAAAAGAAGCAAGCCTCCGGTTCACTCAAAACACTGTTACTCACTCTTCTAACAAGCGATCAACAGCCAGCAAGTGAGTCAGCTCGCGGATGGGATTCAAAACTGCGAGAGACGTGAGGCTGAGTCAACCCAGCAGCAGTGGGCGGTCCTGTCCAGATTTTCATCTGAAAGTACGATGGAGTGGCCACAGGAACGAGCAGGTGAGCTCTGGCAGATGCCACAGCTGGACAGACGGCCCAGAGCTGGCTCTCTAAGCGTGGCAGGTGGCGCACTGGTATGTGTGGCAGAGGCCAGAGAGCAGGCTGATCTGACCCCACAGCTGCGGAAACTCAGTCCTCGTGAGGAACCTCCTCCACAGGGCTGAGTATTCAAGAGGGTGTGCATGTGTGACATGAACGCATGAGGTGCTTTCAGCGCTGTCTGTAGAGCACATGTGTGCATGCTCAGTTGCTAAGTTGAGTCTGACTCTTTGCGACCCCATGGTGGGTAGTTCGCCAGGCTCCCCTGTCTGTGGGATTTCCCAGGCAAGAAAACTGGATCACTGGGAAAGACCCTGTTGCTGGGAAAGACTGAAAGCAGAAGGCAAAGGGGGCAGAAGAGGATGAGATGGTTAGATAGCATCATTGACTCAATGGACACGAATTTGAGCAAACTTCCTCCTTCCTCCTCCCAGGGATCTTCCTGATTCACAGACTGAACCTGAGTCTCCTGCATTGGCGGGCGGATTCTTCACCACTGAGCCACCCAGGAAGCCCGCCTGTATAGCAGAAGGAAGGTGCTAACATGCATGTTAGATACAATGCAGAACTCAGGAGCACTTTCTTTGCTGTTGACCTTTTTTATTTTGCAGAAAATTCTTTAGGACTGAGCACATTCTAATTGATGAATAACTCAACTCAGAAATCATTTATGAGTCTACACTGAATTTTAAAGTGTTCAAACAGGAAAGAAGCCTATCCCATTTTTTTGAAAAGGGTGAGAAAGAATCAAATTTTTTAAAGTCATCTGGATTCAGTTAAAAAAAAATCTTTTTTCTGGGAGTTATGATGTTTGAAGATTTTGAATATAAGATTTCTCACTAGCATAGAATTTGACAAAGGAGCTCAGGAGTGGTTTGTTAAGAGAGTCTTGGTCCTTTTATCTGCCTGGGGCCACAATCTTTGCCGGAACATGCAATAATCTTATTTCTGAGCAGTGCTCCAGTTATGCCAGAAAAAAGAACAAAGAGATGATCAGCTTGTGAAAAGGCACGGCAAGAGGGAGGAAGGGAGATTAGAGGCAAGAAGAAAATCAGGAAGGAAGGGAGCATACAGGGAGAAAAGAGAGAAAGACAGGAAGAAAGATGATTGTAGAAGAGCAAGACCCAGAGAGACGGGGGTTTCAGAGGCACCTGGTGTGTCAGGGATTATCAAAGGGCATGAGGGCCCTGCCATCAATGGAAGTGCAAGGACAAACAGGTCATGTGAACATGGCTGTGTGGGGCACCTACATTTTCCAAAGAGCAACAGAGGACCCCAAAGTTACGTAGTTTAGACAAATTGTGACCTGAAGAAAGTAGCATAGCAATTTTTTTTTAAAGCCACTACTACTTAAGTTTCTAACCACTAGGCCTGTGATAAGATTCTTAGTCTATTATGTCCTTTAATGCCAATGTCAGCATGGTGGGTAGGTACTGGTAGACCCATGTTACAGATCAGGTTACTGAGCGCTGTGGGGTAAGGAGCTGGTCTAAGATCTCGTGTCTGGTAGTGGAGCCAAGGTCTGACCTCAGCAGANTATTATGTCCTTTAATGCCAATGTCAGCATGGTGGGTAGGTACTGGTAGACCCATGTTACAGATCAGGTTACTGAGCGCTGTGGGGTAAGGAGCTGGTCTAAGATCTCGTGTCTGGTAGTGGAGCCAAGGTCTGACCTCAGCAGACTCCTTCACTCACTCCTTTATCTACTTGTTCATTCTCTTCCCAGATGTTCACTGCTGGGCATAGGCAAGCTCCTGGATGTCAGTTACTGGAAGAAGCTGGAGAAGACGACAAATACCTTGCTCTCAGGACCTTATCATCTAGCAAGCCCTGCCCTGAGGCATGTGGTCCAGGAAGGTGTGGGTGGAGGAGGGAGAATGGCCACGGGGGTAGGACCATAGCTCTGCCATCTTGCTGGGCTGACAGAAAAGAAGTCACACCACTGAGCCTCAGACTTCACATTCATATGTGGGAACCCTCTCAGTTTAAGTCCTGGCCTACAGCAGAAAGTCAGTACCCGCTCTTTCCTTCCGGGTCAGGAGGAGAAGGTGAGGAGGTGAGGAGAAGACCATCACAAGGTTGTCTGAGAACCCCAGTGACAGACTCGAGGTTCGAGTCTTAGCTTGGGTAACTGGCAGGCACTCCAGGTGGGGACACAGACTCTGTTTAGGGTCCCAAAGGGTCTATGCACGGCAATTCTAGCAACAAGCTCAGCCCCTGCCAGGAGGGCTGCCATAAAATACAGGATGCAGAGTTAAATTTGGATTTCAGATACACAACAAATATTTTCAATGTATAAGTATATCCCATACACTATTGGGGGCATACTTATACTAAACATTTATCATTATTTATCTGAAATTAAATTTCACTGAGCATCTTTTTTTCTTTCTAAATGTGGCAACTCTGAAACCAGGCAAATTTCTGCCTTGATCAGGAACAAACTGCTTCTACATCCTCCCTTTTCAGCCCCCCTGAGATGCTCCAACTCTTCTCTGTACTGGAGGTTCTATCTCTCACCCCTTGGTTCTCTACTTCATCTCTTTCTTTTTTTCTCTGCATCTTTCATGCAACCCCTTTCACTCCTGCCAAATCAATATATGAAGCCTCCGGAGCAGCCCCCTGATAGGTCCAGCATTTGACTTGATGGTCATAAAGGATGCTGCTATGGGGTCTGTGTGTCTGCCTGTGCCTGCTATGTTCACCTCCTAACATGAGGACTATGTTAACCCCGCCTCACTGGGGAGACACCTGGGAAGTTCCCTAGTGGCATCAATTATGTTGCATCCACAATAATGGAAGATGCTTAGATCCTCTGAGTAGAATTAGTTGCTGAATAAACTGAAAGAAAACAGCTTTGAGTTCATCCAGTAAGCACCACAATCAAAAGCCAAGAGCTAGAAAACCTTTGTTTTAATTCACACTACGTGAAAAGGACCTGAACGTGTGGGTCATGGTTTCATCTGTCTGAGGACACCTTTGTATGTACTCGGAAGTTTCCACTTCCAGTTTCAGGGCTGCGTGTAAAACAGATAACTAGTGGGAACTCGCTGTACAGCACAAGGAGCTCACCTCGGTGTTTTGTGATGACCTAGAGGGGTGGGACCAGAGAAGGCAATGGCACCCCACTCGAGCCCTCTTGCCTGGAAACTCCATGGACGGAGGAGCCTGGTGAGTTGCAGTCCGTGGGGTCGCTAAGAGTCGGACATGACTGAGCGACTTCACTTTCACTTTCATGCATTGGAGAAGGAAATGGCAACCCACTCCAGTGTTCTTGCCTGGAGAATCCCAGGGACGGGGGAGCCTGGCGGGCTGCCGTCTATGGGGTCGCACAGAGTCGAACACGACTGAAGCAACTTAGCAGCAGCAACAGCAGCAGCAGCAGAGGGGGGGGGACGGGGGCAGAGGTGCAAGGGAGACTCTAGAGTAAGGGGCCATATATATGACCGATTCACATTGTACGGCAGAAACTAACACCACAGTGTAAAGCAATTAATTCTCCACAGTGTAAAGTAATTATTCTCCAATTAAAAAAAAAAAAAGGGAAGGTGGCAGACATCCAGTTAGTTTCAGGAGCTTCCCCAGCAGTTTTCCTGTCCACCATCCTACAGTGAGACAGGGAGCTTGGTACTGAGGGAACAACCATGCGCCGAGAAAGTTCTGCTATGAAAACACTGTCAGGTGAAACTAAACAATGCACTCAGTAGGGAGTCCACGCCCTGGGACAAGCTTGTCCCCCACTGTGCACTGTGAGAAGGGGAGGTTCTCACCAGTGCCTGTCTGGGGACCACACTCTGAGCAGCACAGGTGTAGAAGACCCCAGAATTTTATATGCTGCACCCATATAAAATGGGGAGCTCTCCCCTTTCTGCCCATTTTGTGGACCACAGATCCTCTTATTCCCCTGCAGTAAAGCCATATATATATAATGTATATATATTGCATTCTGACAATCTAACTCAGTATCTATCCACACAACTGTGCCCCCAGTTTAGAAAGAGGAGGAAGGGATGCTTACTCTTCTTGTCGCAAGTCGTTGACACTGCGGTCCAAGGAGATCATGTCACTAGCCACCATGTTAAATCCAAACTCTTTAATGCTGGCTTGAACTGCGTGTTTGAATTCTGGCCCCAGAACCAATGGCTTGGCTTTCTCTCCAGGCCCACCGACCACTCCAGGAGGCTCAGGCTCTTTGGGCTCAAAGTTACCGAGGACCCCCAGGCGGAGCACAGGATCATGGTAGGTGAAAGTCTGGGGTTTAAACGTGACATATTGCCTCTGCATGATGTCTTTCTGGTTCTCTCCTCCGGAGCGGCGCTCTTGTTCATGTCTGGCCTTGTTCCTTCTTCGAATAGACTCCAAGTCCACTTCTACGCCTTCCACGTGAGGCCAGGGCACCACGGGTTTGAATCTGTCATCCCCGAGGGCTAGTCCGTTGCCCCCTCTGTCAGGCATGGGGTTATTAACAGCTCTGTCTTCCTACACAAAAGGGAGGGGGGCATACAGTGAGTACATGAAGACAACCACAGCAGTTCATGACACCAATGTGCACATTTGAAAAAACAGCCCAGGCAGTGATAAAATGTTACGAATCATGAAACTAAAGCAGGCCATGAACCAGGACCCCCTCATCAGAGGAAACCGTTCCTGACGAGGAACGACATACCAGCAATAGAATAATTCTTTGCCTCTGTTGTTATTTAGTTGCTCAGTCATATCCAAATCTTTACAACCCCATGGACTGTAGCCCGCCAGGCTCCTCTGTCCATGGGATTCTCCAGGCAAGAATACTAGAGTGNGAGGAACGACATACCAGCAATAGAATAATTCTTTGCCTCTGTTGTTATTTAGTTGCTCAGTCATATCCAAATCTTTACAACCCCATGGACTGTAGCCCGCCAGGCTCCTCTGTCCATGGGATTCTCCAGGCAAGAATACTAGAGTGGGCTGCCGTTTCCTTCTCCAGGGATCTTCCCAACCCAGGGATCAAACTGGGGTCTCCTGCATTGACAGGTGGATTCTTTACCACTAAGACACCTGGGAAGCCCAATTCTTTGCCTTACTGTTCCAAAATAAAGGGGTGGACGCATTTTTTACTTCTCCCCTCATGAACTCAACTCTCTATCAAAAAACCCTTAATAAGGCACATTGCTGGGCTTCCCTGGTGGCTCAGTGGTAAAGAATCCGCCTGTAATGCAGGAGACCCGGGTTTGATCCCTGAGTCAGAAAGATCCTCTGGAGAAGGGAATGGCAACCCACTCCAGTATTCTGGCCTGGAGAATCCCATGGACTGAGGAGCCTGGCCGGTTACAGTCCATGGGGTCACAAAGAGTCAGATGTGACAGAGCGACTAACACTTTCAAAGCACATCATTACAGGTTGGAGCAATGAGGTTCTAAGACCTTTGCCCAAAGGAGGCACTCAACAGGTCCTGTTGTAGGGTGTGATTTTCCCAGTTATCTGGTGGACGAGAAATATGACGTTCTGTCTGTCACATGGCCACATGGTGGCGGTGGTGTTGGGTGTCAGGCCGTCCAAGGCTGGCTTAGTGGCCCAAATGGCAGAGGATGGGGGCTGGGATATGATCTTGACGGCCCCCACTCAGTATTTCTCTCTGGGAGAGTTTAGCTGAGTTCAGAACTATAAAACAAGCTCTGACGACCATAACCAAGGTAACAGAGCTCTTAAACCACACCCAGGACCTAGCTGGCCCCTTCCAAAGGTGGCCCCAGGAAAACCGGATTCTGTGTGCATGAATATTCCAGAGTGTTGGCCTTCCTTTCTGTCTAGACGCTCCTCGTCAGCTGCACAGACCTTCCTGTCGGAAGCCCTGCATGCTTCTGTCCCGGGGATCACATGTGAAGTTGCTGTTAAGTCAGTGCCATTCTTTGTACAGCCACGTTTCTCAACATCAGCTGCACCTCAGTGGCTTTAAATACACTGACGTCAGAGTCCCACCCCTCAGATATCAAGATTTAATGGGTGGGAACGTTTGGAGTTTTAAGAACTCTCCAGGTGTTTTCAATATGCAGCAGGCTTGAGCTCCAGTGGCTTAAAGGAAGGGCTGCCGGCTGTAACCAGACAAGGAGGCTACAGGCTGTGTGTGGCCAGTCTGGGGCGAGTGAGTTGGTCAGAACCAGGACTGCAGACCTGGCTAACTGATCTGCCACCCTCCCTCCCCGTCAAGCCAGGATGCCCAGAGTCCTGAAGACAGTTATAAAAGAGTTCATACCGTCTGACCGACATTTTTCTATAGTGTTAGAGCTATTCTGAAAAGTCAAGTTACAGACTTTCAAGAGTGCAGAAGTAAGGCTGATACGCAGGTGCTGTCCAGTGGTGGTTTATTTAGAGACAAGGGTCTCTTTGGAAAGTCAGCTAATTCAAATGTGAATTTAGTCAATGTCAAAGTTTTGGTAAGAGCTAGCTGAGGACTGACTAGAGAGAGTTCAAAAAGGAACTTAACCAATGTATGTTTAGAGTTCGTTGGACTGCAAGATTAAACGAGTCAATCCTAAAGGAAATCAACCCTGAATATTCACTGGAAGGACTGATGCTGAAGCTGAAGTGCCAGTATTTTGGCCACCTGATGTGAGGAGCTGACTCATTGGAAAAGACTCTGATGCTGGGAAAGATTGAAGGCAGGAGGAGAAGAGGATGACAGAGGGTGAGATGGTTGGATGGCATCACCGACTTGATGCACATGAGTTTCGGCAAACTCCAGGAGATAGTGAAGGACAGGGAAGCCTGGTATGCTGCAGTCCAGGGGGCCTCAGAGTCAGACACAACTTGGCAACTGAACAACAATCTCTTTGTTTAGGTAATACTCTAAGCATGTGATACAACATTCATAGGATCCTTAATGGTATATCATGAAAGGCAAGTCTTCCTGCCTTCCCTTTGGTACAGGCACTCATAGTCGGCATTTCCTTGTAAATCTTCCAGGTATAAACAGACATGGGCATGGATGACAAGAACTTTGCCGAACAAGGGACACAGATTTTTACTGACCCATTAATTTTGAGAAGGAATCATAAAATGTTACAACCAGTTCAAAGGTGAATCCTTTGAATGACCTGGTGAAAAACAAATATATAAACATCAAGAATACTGCAAAGAATTGAAAAATAAATGCAAAACTGATCAAACTGGTCCATACCCAGAGGGTAATAACCAACTGCATTCCACAGGACACGGTTTTCGTTTCAGTGGACAAGACTCTTGCATGTTACTAACAGTTTTCTATCATTTACAGGATTGTGAAACAGGTTGGAGTTCATGCAGGGATGAGATAACCTGCAAAGCTGAGTTGGAAAATGCACCCAGTAACCTTTTGGATCCCTTTCAAAGTTTTCCCACAATTTTCATCCTATAGCACAGAACTAAGTGTAACAGGCGGCACCTCGTCCAACCATCTAAGGGTGATACCTTTGTTCAGGTACACGTGGATACACCTTCTGCATCAGGCTTCTGACCACTGCACACCTGAGTGAAGGAGCAGGCACCTGTTGCTGTTTAGTCGCTAAGTCAGATCCAATTGTGAGCCCATGGAATGTAGCCCACCAGGCTCTTCTGTCCATGGGGTTTCCCAAGTAAGAATACTGGAGTGGGTTGCCATGTCCTTCTCCAGGGGGTCTTCCCAACCCAGGGATCAAACCCTCGTCTTTTATGTCTCCTTCACTGGCAGACAGGTTCTTTACCACTAGCTCCACCACAGTAAGCCCATGGGAAGTACTGCAATAATCAAATTAAAATAGAGAAGTCCTTATAAAACTCTAAGATACCAGACTCAAGATGTTGATGTTGAACCAAGAACCCCACAAAAAGGAGGAAGACTCAGTATCTCCCTTCAACTTTTCCCATCAAGGCTCCAGTGAACTAGTAACTGGAGAGGAAAAGAGTGAGGGGAGGGAAATAGGTTCAGAAAAGTAGACTGAACAGGTCATCAGCTGTCCTAGGACATCCTCTGCGGTGTCCAATATTCCACTGGAGGAAAGCTGCTTATGGGAAGAATGTGGAACACGACAGTGAGTGAAATCTAGGTACCCAAGGCAGGAGACATCTGTTGTGGTTCGGTGGGCAGGTGCTGATGTGAGACTCACGAGCATAAGCATTTCTCAGGCTCACCCACCTCAACAAGAGAATGTTTAACGGATTCAAACTTCATGCTCATCTTTCTTCAAAAGTTGTTTTGATCTCCCCTTTGTCTGACCTTTGACTTTTCTGTTTTTGGGTCACGCCAAGCGACTTGTGGATCTTAGCTCCCTGCTGCTGCTGAGTCGCTTCAGTCGTGTCTGACTCTCTGCAAGCCTGTAGATGGCAGCTCACCAGGCTCCTCCATCCCTGGGATTCTCCAGGCACACTGGAGTCGGTTGTCATTGCCTTCTCCCCTTAGTTTCCTGACTAGGGATCAAACCTGCGCCCTTGGCAGTGAAAGCAGAGTCCTAACTGCTGGACTGCCAGGAAGTCTCTAACCTTTGACTCCTGGCATTCCATTTAGACCTGTTAGGAGCCTGCCTGTTCTCCTCCTCGCTCTAGCATCTCTTCATCTCCCCAGCAAGGTGACCAGGTTCATTTGATCCTTCCTCCCTCTGTGTCCTCAGCCCACATCTTGCTTCTCATCTCTGGGTTAATCACCGTGGCACTTGAACTTCAGATGCCTGGGAATGAACTTGCTGTGACTCCACGGCACACACCTGCTTCATTCACTGTTTTCCCCACCTCGGGGCTGGGAACCCCCATCCACTCAACTGATCAAACGCAAGTCCTCCACTTCATCCCCAGCCTCCTGTTCTGACATCTGAACAATCACTGACTCCTGCCAGTCCCACCACCCACGTGGCTCCAGAATCCGGCCATTTTCTCCACATCCTCGCTGTGGTGGAATAAGATTCGTATTTTATGGCAGGACAAGAAAAATTTAAACACAAAAGCTCTCCTCTGCCCTTTGTCCTCCTCCTTGCCCTCCACTGTGTATCGTGTATTTGCATTATGCATCAACCAGACTGCCCCCATCAGCAGAAATACCTGCTCAGTCCCAAAGAGCAGCATTCTCCTAGCATCAATAAGACAGCTCCTTAAAGATAACATTCCTTCCTGAATGTGTAAGGGTTCATGTGACCCACCACAATGATACTTAGATCTGGACTGCATAAACTGTCAGTAAGACCTCATTTGATGTCCAGCCCTCTGTCTAAAATAGTTATATACCTGTGCCTTGACTTCTAACAGGTGCACTTTCTAAATTATCCTCAAACCTGGCTCCCATTAAATCTTCCATATCTTTCTTAGATCAACTAACATTTTGTGGACATTGCAAAAGCCTAGGACAGTCCACACTTGCCTCTCAACAGGATTGCTAGAATAGGAAGAACAGTGATGACTGCAAATACTCTGTCCTTAAGTGCTTCACATATATTTATTGTTGTTGCTGTTCAGCCGCTCAGTCATGTCCAACTCTTTGCAACCCCATGAACTGCAGCCTGCCAGGCTTCCCTGTCTTTCACTATCTCCTGGAGTTTGCTCAAACTCATGTCCATTGAGTCAGTAATGCCATCCAATCATCTCTTCCCTTGTGGCTCAGACAGTAAAGAATTTGCTTGCAATGCAGGAGACCCAGGTTTGATCCCTGGGTCTGGAAGATCTCCTGGAGGAGGAAATGGCAACCCACTCCAGCACTCTTGCCTGGAGAATTCCATGGACAGAAGAGCCTGGTGGGCAACAGTCCATGGGGTCACAAAGAGTCGGGCACGACTGAGCACAGGCACACACACGGTACAGACGAAACAGCCAACAGAGAAGTGACCTAATGTCCGGATTGGTGCAGGGCAGGGTGAAGCGTGCACCCAGGCAGGGCCATGCTCCTGATTCCTAGGCGCTAGTGCCTCCCATTCCAACGCTGCACTCACTGTCCTTCGTCATGATTGTTCTGCAGCCAAAGCAGGGGTGGAGGTGGTGGTGGCTTAGTTGCTCAGTTGTGTCCGAGTCCTTTGTGACCCCATGGACTGCAGCCCAGCAGGCTCCTCTGTCCATGGGACTCTCCAGGCAAGAACACTGGAGTGGGCTACCATTTCCTTCTCCAGGTGATCTTTCCGACCCAGGGATTGAACCCACATCTCCTGCATATCCTGCACTGGCAGGCAGATTCTTTACCACTGAGCCACCAGGGAAACCCATAGCCAAAGTGACTTCCCTGAAATTCAGGTATGAATAGGTGCCTTCTCCTGCTTGCAGGCTCCACGCTGGTCCTCTTCCCCAAGAGAGTGGATGCTCTTCCTGGGATATTGCCGGCTCTTGCCTGTACTCACCTCTTCACCTCACCCTCTGGAGCAGGAAGCACTCCAGGCTCTTGGACCACAGGGTAACTACAAAGAAGATGTCACTGGAGTGCCCAGAGCAGACAGAAAGGGTGGATGGGTAGGGCTGTGTTCCCGCAAAACCTCATGTACAAAGACAGGCAAATGGGAATGCATCTGCCCCTTCCCTTCCAACTCTCCACTAAACTGTAAGTTCCACGAAAGGGGAGGGCCCACATCCATGGGGTGTGCCACCCAGTGCTTCTCCTGCCATGTGAGCCTCAGTAAGCATTTACAAACAGATGCCTGAATCCTACCATTTCTGCCTGGTGTATGAGAGGGAGCCGGGGATGAAGGATGAGAATGGAGCGCATGGACCAGGAGAAAGGGGCTCGATCAGAGAGAATACTGATACTGGCAATACTCAAGGAGTGCAGCAAGAACGTGATATCCCCCGCACAGTGCTGTGCTCTTCAGTTCAGTTCAGTTCAGTCGCTCAGTCGTGTCCAACTCTTTGCGACCCCATGAATCGCAGCACGCCAGGCCTCCCTGTTCATCACCAACTCCCGGAGTTCACTCAGACTCACATGCATCGAGTCCGTGATGCCATCCAGCCATCTCATACTCGGTCGTCCCCTTCTTCTCCTGCCCCCAATCCCTCCCAGCATCAGAGTCTTTTCCAATGAGTCAACTCTTCGCATGAGGTGGCCAAAGTACTGGAGTGTCAGCTTCAGCATCATTCCTTC
>SJYV01013295.1:42390-69731 GCA_006410875.1 Neotragus pygmaeus | reverse complement strand
GTACTGGAGTTTCAGCTTTAGCATCATTTCTTTCAAAGAAATCCCAGGGTTGATCTCTTTCAGAATGGACTGGTTGGATCTCCCTGCAGTCCAAGGGACTCTCAACAGTCTTCTCCAACACCACAGTTCAAAAGCGTCAATTCTTCGGTGCTCAGCCTTCTTCACAGTCCAACTCTCACATCCATACGTGACCACAGGCAAAACCATAGCCTTGACTAGATGGACCTTAGTTGGCAAAATAATGTCTCTGCTTTTGAATATACTATCTAGGTTGGTCATAATTTTCTTTCCAAGGAGTAAGCGTCTTTTAATTTCATGGCTGCAGTCACCATCTGCAGCGATTTTGGAGCCCACCAAAACAAAGTCTGACCCTGTTTCCATCTATTTCCCATGAAGTGACGGGACCGGATGCCATGATCTTCGTTTTCTGAATGTTGAGCTTTAAGCCAACTTTTTCACTCTCCTCTTTATGAAATCCAAATAACTATTTTTCATGCCTTAGCTAATTAACTGAGTCACATATATTCGTTACAGATTTAAGATAATATTTCTTGTTGTGAATATATAGTACTACATTTTTAGCTGATGCAAACTGAATTTTAAGAATTAACTATAAATACTAAACAACAGATCAATAAATCATTTTGTAGTAGATTTCAAAAGGTGATGAAGCTATATTTGTCAAAGTTTATGCCATGATTTCAGTGGCAAGAGTACAGACCTTAAGACAGGACTGTAAAAACAAGTCACGCCAACGTCTTTAAAAGCCCCATCTCCCACAGGTAATAAAAGGCAGATTATAACACCTCTCAGAAATCGTAAAAGGATACAGTTGGGCAGATTTTAACTCTCTGTGTTTGGGAGATGAGCAATTACTGAATTTAAAAAAGAAAGCTCCTAAGTAGTATTTTCACCCTAAAAACAGAATATAATAAGTTACACAAAATATTTTAATAAAAGTGTCAACATTTCACAATACAGGTCCCACCACATTATTCCCACAAAATGACCTATCTAAAAATAAGGAAAGGATTGGGAGAAGAGTGATGAGAGAAAGACAAAAGCAAAGCAAGGGGAGAAAATGGTAAATTAAAATCTGTGAAGATTTTTAAACACATGAATAATGTATGTATGCATGTATATTATGTATGCAGTGGAGAGTGGGAATATACATTTAAAAGCCAAATAGCCTAGTAGGATGAGAAGAAAGAAATTAACCCTGCTGAACAGACCCTTCAAAGGAACAGCCACAGCGTTTTGTCAGGTAGAGACAGAGGACCCACTGAGCAGAACCAGCAGAAAACCAAGCCCCCCACACCTGCTCCTCCTCTGCCCGCCCACTGTGGAGCCTTCTCTCAGCTGTGCCCATCAGCTCCACTTGCTTACCTAGAAGCGCCGAGATTCTCCACTCTCCTTTCCAGATCATTTTTATTTATTTTTTGTATTTTTTTGGATGTGGACCATTTTTAAAGTCTTTTATTAAATTTGTTACAAGGCACGTGGATCTTAGCTCCCTGATCAGGGATCAAACCTGCAACCCCCCTGCATCGGAAGAGCAGAATCTTAACCACTGGATGGCCAGGAAAGTCCCCAAATTATTTTTAATATCTTTTAAAAAAGCAAGTCCTTCATCAGTCCCTAGGGACCACACTGTTACAACTTTTTTCTTTTTTTAATCCAGGGATGTGCTTATTTAATCCTATCCTTTGGTTTTTTTCACTAATATAACAAAGAATTGATGCTTTCAAACGGTGGTGCTGGAGAAGGTTCTTAAGAGTCCTTTGGATAGCAATAAGATCAAGCCAGTCGATCCTAAAGAAAATCAATCCTGAATATTTATTGGAAGGACTGATTTGGAAGCTCCAATACTTTGGTCACCTGATGCAAAAAGCCGACTCATTGGAGAAGACCCTGATGCTTGGAAAGATTGAAGGCAGGAGGAGAAGTAAGCAACAGAGGATGAGATAATTGGATGGCTTCACTGACTCACTGGACATGAGTTTGAGCACACTCCAGGAGACAGTGAAGTAAAGGGAAGCCTGGTGTGCTGCAGTCCATGGCGCTGCAAAACAGCTGGACACAACCGAGCGACTGAACAACAACAACGTTAACAAAAAACTTCATGACCTAACACCGATCACGCCAGACAGACAGTTTAATTCTTCATTCCTCTTCACACCTGGCGATCCCAGTGAAGACACCTATGATTTTCAAATCTTCCTGAAAACTTTCTTGAGGAGTATGTCACCACCAGGATCATCAATAATGCTTAGGATGTGAAGGAAAGCATTTTACTGAGGGAGAGCAGAAAGAAGTCAGACATAGCCTTTGTGTTCAAAGAGACCATTGGGAATACCCTTTAGAAAGCTGAGCAAGCAGTGCTTTCATCCTTCCAGGGAAGGAGTTCTGGAGTGAACGGAGCACCCTCAAGGCAGGTGCTGCTGCTGTACATTCTGAGATGACTGAAGTGCGTCCTCGCTCTGCCCTGAAGCCTGCCTCCATCACAGCTCGAAAAACAGCACTGCTGTGTGGGGCTTCAAAGCACAGATGCTGTGATTGGTATAAGATGATCTCTTGCAAATCTGAAAAGAGTAATATCACCTCAAGGAAGAAAATACCTTAACATTCCCAGGGCAGATACACCATTTTAAAGTATGGGACAACATTTACTACCGTGTCGTGACAAGAAATCCATTTTAGGAGGTGGTGACAAGGAAGCCCACGTATGTGAGAAAGAAAAATACAGAGTAGATCGGGGTCATTCAGTAATAAATGTTCTGACATTTTAGTTTTGAATGGCAGCAGGCCTGCTCTCAAGGGGGCGTGCTTCTCCAGGGATGCGGTAGCTCTATCGTGAGTGTTATCTGGCGTTCAGGTCAGTATTTACATGTATAATTAAAAGGCAAAAGAACCGTTCTTCTGGTTATCCAAATATTTGTTACAGGTCTGCTTCCTGCTAGACACTCTCCGAGGTATTAGCAGGTGGCCCAGGCTTCTTGGCAGAGGAAGGGAGGCTGGGAGAGGCTGGATTTGTGTTTGCAGACATTGAGGCAGAGGGGTGAGGGGGGGCACGGTTGGGGGATAAGAAGCAAGGGTAAGAAGTGGGGCTGGGCAGCCATTCTAGACTAGGTCAAAGGCACAAAAGCATTAAAAAGAACAGGGAATACTCAGGGAACTACAGATGGTTTGGTGTGACGAGTGGAGGGGCATATGGGGAGGAGGCAGGAGACTCAATGCCAGTGTATGTGCGCGCTCGGACGTGTCCAACTCTGCGACCACAGGGACTATAGCCCCCCGGGATCCTCTGTCCATGGGATTTCCCAGGCAACAGTACCGGAGTGGGTTGCCATTCCCTTCTCCAGGGGATTTTCCCGGCCCAGTGATCAAACCCAGGTCTCCCGTGCTGCAGGCGGTTTCCTGCATTGCAGGCCAACTCTTTATCAACTGAGCCAGCACTCAACAAGGCTAAAAACTAGGTGTGTTATTAAATGAACAAGAACCTGAGGCCCAAGGGGTGGCTTCGCTCTGTGGCAGGACTCACTCACAGTTCATTCCATTTCATGGGAAGCAGAACCACAGCTGCTGAAGAGAAATGGGAAGCACCTCTCCATGAGCAGAGGGAAGCCAGTCCATTAAAGATGCTAAACGTCACTGCTCTGACACATCCCAACCAACCTCAGCCGGTCAAACATGATTTCAACCACATCTGATAGCCCTTCATGACCAGTGGTAAAATTCTGGTGCATCATAAGTGTGGAACTTGGGACAGTCAAGTCTCACTAAATGCTTCAGTTTTATTTTGCCATTAATCATTCAGGTGTTTTTTTTTTTTTTTTTCCCCCCGTATTAAAAATATTCCCGAGGACTTCCCTGGTGACTCAGTGGTAAAGAATTCACCTGCCAATACAGGAGATTCCACATGCTGCAGAGAAACGAAGCTCATGTTGCACAACTGCTGAGCTTGTGCTCTAGAGCCTGGGAAGGGCAACGACTGAAGCCGCCTGCACCCTAGAGCCCTTGATCCACAACCAGAGAAGCCTCCTCAATGAGAAGCTTGTGCACCTCAGAGAAAAACCTGAGCAGCTATGAAGGCCCAGCACAGCCAGAAATAGACAAAATTATAAAACAAAACAAACATTTCCTTCTTGTACTTGGTACCTCGAAGGTAAACAAGACATTTATCCTGTTATCTACAGATAAGAGGGAAAAAAGGCACAGGGAAAGCAGTGGCCACAGTGTCAGAGTATGCCCCAAGTCTGCAAAGTCAACAGAGAGCCTCCAGAGGCTTAAAAAAAAAAAAGAAAGAAACCACAGTGGTAAACCAATCTGTCACCCAATGTGTTTTACTGAATGTTGACTTCCAAGGTGATGGCAGTGAGGGGAGGAGGGAGAACCCTGGTGATGTAATGAGCACCTGTCTCCGGTCATCCTTGTCATCAGCCTTGGAGCTGGGTATCAGGGCTGTTCCCTTCTGCAGATGAGAAAACCCAGGCACAGGGTCTGAGGGACTTGCTGAAAGCCACACACTCTGGGGATGGCAGAGGCAAGACACAGGCCTAGGGCCTCTGATGCCAGAGCCCACATTCTCAACCACTTTATTCTCTCCTGGGACAGAGGCACCCACGAGCCTTTCATACCTTATAACTAAAAAAATTGATAAATATCATTAAGATTTCTGAAGTACGAAAGCTAAAATACAGTCCTTAGAATCACTGTTAATTTCAATAAAAAAATTTACTTTCAAACCAATACTATCAGCTAGAATTAGTAATAAATAGTTCAGAAAAGGCTGTTTTCATAGACAGAATATTCTAGAAGATTACTTATATTTCATATAAATAATCTTCTAGAAATACTAAATCCTATTAGCATTTCAATAATTAGTAGTAACTTGCTATGAGGCCCACTAGCCCAGGTTACTATCAGGATATAAGAAAACAGACTATATCTCATTTCATGTGACTTTATTTCTGCACAAAGAAAAGGTGAAAGTGAAAGTCACTTAGTCGTGTCTGACTCTTTGTGACCTCATGCACTGTAGTCCACAGAATTTTCCAGGCCAGAATACTGGAATGGGTAGCCTTTCCCTTTTACAAGGGATCTTCCCAACCTAGGAACCAAACTGGGGTCTCCTGCACTGCACGTGGATTCTTTTTTTTTTTTTTTTAATTTATTTATTTTTAAATTTAACTTTACAATACTCTATTGGGTTTGCCATACATCGACACGAATCCACCACAGGTGCACACAAGCTCCCAATCCCGAATCCCCCTCCCACCTCCCACCCCACAACGTCTCTCTGGATCATCCCCGTACACCAGCCCCAAGCGTCCTGCATCCTGTATCAAACATAGACTGGTGATTCGTTTCTTACATAATAGTATATATTCTTCAATGCCATTCTCCCAGATCATCCCGCCCTCTCCTACTCCCTCTGAGGCCAANTGTGGTGTTAGAAAGTGATCTAGTTTCATTTTTTTACAAGTGGTTGACCAGTTTTCCCAGCACCACTTATTAAAGAGATTGTCTTTACTCCATTGTATAGTCTTGCCTCCTTTGTCGAAGATAAGGTGTCCATAGGTGTGTGGATTAATCTCTGGGCTTTCTATTGCACGTGGATTCTTTACCAGCCGAACCACAAGGGAAGTACAAGAATACTGGAGTGGGTAGCCCATCTCTTCTCCAGCAGATCTTCCCAACCTAAGAATCGAACTAGGGTCTCCTGCATTGCAGGCAGATTCTTTACCAACTGAGCTATCATGGAAGCACTATTTCTGCAGAGAAAGATAGAAATTAGTTTCAGCTGGTCACTCGGGCACACAGGACTGGGCTGCTATGCCTCCTATTCTGACTTCACAGAAAAAGAGAATGGTTTCAAAAACCTTCTATTTGCCTGACAAATATGAAGTAAATGCAATAAGGTTTTCAAATTGACACTGGGGAAGAGTTACAGCATTCAGCTTCTAGTTGCATCTAAACTGTTGGTCTTCTGCCTCTACCTGGGAGCATTCAAATGTTTCTTTCAGTGTCATTTTATGTATAAGTTTATGAGTATATACCTTCTGCTCTGGAGAAGGAAACAGCAACCCACTCCAGTTGCCTGGAAAGTTCCATGGACAGGGGAGCCTGGTGGGCTACGGTCTGGGATTGCAAAGAGTCGGACACACACACCACACAGCACAAGACACCTTATTCCTGTTTTCCTGAAAGGCAGTCTCGGTTTCAGTCTCATGGAGGTCGCACCAAGATCCTATTTTCAACAAATTTCCTGCATATCTACTTTGGTTGAAGCATGTTGCTACGCTTGAGAAACATAAAAATCTCTTTTTCTAAACACACATCAGTAGTTCCTAACATTTTTAGGATCACAAAGATTTCAAACCCTTTTCATGAGGTGAAAGCGAAAGTGATGTCGCTCAGTCGTGTCCGACTCTTTGCGACTTCGTGGACTGTAGCCCACCAGGCTCCTCTGTCCATGGGATTTTCCAGGCAGGAGTATTGGAATGGGCTGCCATTTCCTTCTCCAAGGGATCTTCCCAACCCAGGGATCGAACCTGGGTCTCCTGCATTGCTGGCAGACGCTTTACCCTCTGAGCCACCAGGGAAGCCCAAGGGGAGTACAAACAGTATAACTTAGTAGAGTTCTTTGTAGAACCACCTAACCTGTATGTGCCAACATCTTTAATAGGCCTCCTTCTGAATACAAAATTTCAGAAGTGGGAAGGTATTCAAGGGGGATAATCCTAATCACAGGGAAGATATTATGCACAAAAGTTCAGTGCAACATATACCAGCGAATATACTAGAAACAAACAGAATGTCCATAATGAAGACTAATCAAGAAAATTATGCTGCACTTATGCAACTGGATAGTATTTAACCATAAAAATGTTAAAGAAAAATAATTCTTGCAGAATATCCTTATGATATAATGTTAGTTTTTAAAAGTAGGAGACATACATTAATTATGGATACTGCTTGCTCCATATGATCTCAAATACAAAAAGAAAAACACAGAAATGACTAGAAGGCAAGTTATAAGCAGTAATTGTCCCTTTGGTGAGATTGTAGATAATATTTTTCTTATGTCCTGGTTTTCCTTGGTTTCTATATTGAACATACGATTATATAAAGTTTTTAGGAATTATTCAGCTTCCCTTTAAACTTGTTTTAATAATTTTTTATTAATAAGACTTACTCACTAGAAAAGTTCATATAATAACTTGAGAGTTTTTTCTTTTGTATAAGGAGGCTGAACATCACAGTAAGCTATATAGTTTGTTGATAGCCAAAGAGGTTGCCATATGTGATTTAGGAATAAAACAGACAGAGAATACACAATAAGCACAGCTTAGAAGAGACTCAGAGAAACAGTGCTCATAACCAGAGGTTCACACACAGGGCACAGCTAGAAACAGTCTCCATTCACGGACACAACCAAACTTTAGGTAGCATTAAAACAAAAACAAAACCCAGCTTTAGCAAATTCTTAAAACAAGCACAAAAGCCAGGTTGCGAATTCAATTATTAATCACTCAGTCATCTATTATCAATCACTTAAAAGCAAAGGATGTCATGAGAATTATATCTTCTAAAATAAGACAGTCATGAGGTAATAGGCCACACAGAGCAATGCATAGCACTTAATGTGAGGCTGTTTCTTTTTAAAAAAGAACAAGTAAGTACTTTACTTCACTCTGTTTTCTACTGATCTCTCCTATACCATCTCCCAGTTATATCATTCTAAGATACTTCTTTAAAGGGAGTTAAATTTAAAGATATAAATTTAAAAAAGTAAAGAAGTTTAAAGTCTTTATCTTGTTTTCTCTCCAAAGCCCTAGACACACACAGTCTATGGTAAATTAGAAAGAAGAAACTAAAGGTAATTAATGATAAAATGGATTTTACCATTAATTTTTTTTGTGTGTGTGTGTTTACCATTAATTTTAATGTCATTTTTTATTGTATTGTCTTTTAACCATACATTAAAGTATATGACATACACATAATTTTAAGACATTTCATTTCTAGTTTAGAGAATATGATAAAGTAAACAAATTATGTTGGTGGGTGCCAAAATCTGGAGTANTTTTTTGTGTGTGTGTGTTTACCATTAATTTTAATGTCATTTTTTATTGTATTGTCTTTTAACCATACATTAAAGTATATGACATACACATAATTTTAAGACATTTCATTTCTAGTTTAGAGAATATGATAAAGTAAACAAATTATGTTGGTGGGTGCCAAAATCTGGAGTACTGAGAAATGATTTTTTCTTTTTTCACTTTTAAAGCTTGTACTGAGGTATAGCCAAGTAACAATGTTATGACAGTTTCAGATGAACAGCAATGGGACTCAGTCATATACACAGACATGTATCCATCCATTCTCCCTCAAACTCCCCTCCCATCCAGGCTGCCATATAACACTGAGCAAAGGTCCATGGGCTCTACAGTAGGTCCTTGTTGGTTATCCATTTTAAATGTAACAGTGTGTACAGGCAACCATAAGGTCATTCTTAAATCTGAGTCCCTTTCTGTTTTGTAAGTTCCTTTGTATCAAGAAATGATACTGTATGCATGTACATATTTCAAGATCCTCCAATAGAAATGAAGATAGATACAGCCCCCAAAGCAAGAAGGTAATGAATAGTACACTTTCAAACTACAGCCTGGACTAATTCAGATGAAACCATCAGGACTGTCTGCTGCTGATAGCACTGACCCCCCACACACAAGGGAGAGGAAGGCCAGGGGGTCAGGGACACCCTACTTCAGCCCTGCACCCCTAGGTCCAAACAAACTGCTGGCAGGAAGTCTCTGAACCAGGTAAGGAGCACGCAGCCCTCTGCTTCAGCTTCATGCAGAGGACAGACTGCTGGGACAGACAGGCAGGATCGGAGGGACTCATTTCCTTCTTCATGAGACACAGGATGAAAGACAGAGCTGCGAGAAAGGTCTGGAACTCCGGGGTCCCCTAAGGCAGCATAAAGGCTGTTTACTGCACTGACTTATTTGAGAAACTCTCACGTATGGTTAAAAAGGGAGTAAAATTCTGAGGACTGGATTAGAGATTCTAAACATCTAGTGTTTACAAACAACAGTAAAAGGTTTGTTGTTGCTTAGCCAGCTAAGTCAAGTTTGATTCTTTGCAACCCCATGGACTGTAGCCCACCAGGCTCCTCTGTCCATGGGATTCTCCAGGCAGGAATACTNCTGGATTAGAGATTCTAAACATCTAGTGTTTACAAACAACAGTAAAAGGTTTGTTGTTGCTTAGCCAGCTAAGTCAAGTTTGATTCTTTGCAACCCCATGGACTGTAGCCCACCAGGCTCCTCTGTCCATGGGATTCTCCAGGCAGGAATACTGGAGTGGGTGCCATTTCCTTCTCCAGGGGATCTTCCCAAGCCAGGGATCCTGCACTGGCAGGTGGATTCTTTACCACTGAACCACCAGGGAAGGCCTGGTAAAAGGTAATCTGACGGTAAACATTTGGCCTGGCCAGTATCCTACAACACGAAGGTTAAAGGTTGACAAAAGTGAGTTACAAAGAAAGCCTTTATATTTACAATGAGGGACACAAGCAAATTTTTTTCTTTACTTCTTTGAACATACATCTTCAAAAGGAAAAACAGGAATAGGATAATCAACAGAAAATTTTTTTTAAAGTCTTTGTCAAGGACAGTTTGTCTTGGAGAAACTATATCAAGTTTACCGGTGATATGGTGGGCGCTGTGAGAACCCCCAGGACCTCTGACCCCAGCTGCAGGACCTGGCTCAGGACGGCCCTGGCAGCCAGACCTCCCTGGGACCTCTGCTGCAGGGGCTACGAGGCTGCCTCCCCCAAGGCCAAGGCCCCTTGTGGGATGGGGCAGGCCGGAGTAACTGTCTAGGCAGAGATCCCAGATTCAGCCCCCCTCTTTACAGGGGAACACCTGCGATCCGGGCTCTCTGGGGTGGGCCTGGGACTTCTACAGCCCCCAGCCTTGGGGCAGCCCCTCCCTCCCAAAGCCCCTGCACCCAGCCCATCGCAGGGCCACTTCCTAGAGAACCCAGCTCCCCCGAAGACAACCGTGGTGTTTTCCTGAGAAACCCGTCAGATAAGCAGAGACTGCAGTCTTTACATCAGTTTCCTCCCCTCTAAAGTTGGAACAATATGAGGCAAGCATAGGGTCACTGCAAGGATGAGGTGAGGTGTTGTATAGAAACACTGAGTGCCTGGCAATATCGCATACGTGCTAAATGGCAGGCCATTATTAAAGAGACATTAGAATGTCTTTCGAGACAGATTACTGCTTAAAGCCCTCTGAAGAACTGTAGGGAAGATGCTGGAGAGAACAGACTTTGAAAATATGAAGTTACTTCATGGTAGTTGGTCTTAAGCTCCCTACATTCCCTACCCTGCACCGCCCCCCACCAAATTCTTGTTCTTCCTTTTGTTTCACAGTCAATCCCTTTCTTGTTTCTTTACATTCTTCTCCCTGTGCCAATTATTTAACAATGACATTACAATCAAATTAGAAAAATGTCTCAAAAGGAGTAAGAACAGGTGTGGGGGGGTTTATTACCCAAAGCAAACAGATCTCCCACCTTCCAGAAATCCTGAGACTGACCAGGGTGAGACAGCATGAATGTATTTGTAAAACACAAACCTACAAGCTGACACTAATGACTCTGACTTAATAGATCTGGGGAGTATAGAAATTTGTACTTTAAAAAACTCCCCAGGTACAAAAAGAACTGCAAAGAAAATTTCAATCNCAGCATGAATGTATTTGTAAAACACAAACCTACAAGCTGACACTAATGACTCTGACTTAATAGATCTGGGGAGTATAGAAATTTGTACTTTAAAAAACTCCCCAGGTACAAAAAGAACTGCAAAGAAAATTTCAATCTCTTCAGGGTTTCATTCTTAATTGTAACACTGATAGTGTAATTTCAAACATATGTATATATGAAAGAGGTAAGCAAATATACTAATAAGAACCAAGACTTTCAAAATAAAAGACATAAGAGTGTTCAGAAAGTTAGTTAAATTTAAATCAGAGTGCCAGTATGAACACATGATTAAAAGAAGTCCACATATTGCTTTGTTCTTAATCCTGAAAGGACCCAGAAGCAATGACATAAAAGTAGAATTAGTGTGTCTAATGTCAGCTCTTTACTTCTAAACACCACACCTTCCCTGGCAGTCCAGGGGTCAGGACTCTGAGCTTCCAATACAGGGAAAGAGGTCGGGGAACTAGAATTCCTTCTGCTGTGCAGCGTGGCCAAATAATAATAATAATAAATAGATAGATAAATATCATCTTTCAAGAAAAGGAACCAGGTCCCATTGGATAAATGGCTGATTCTGGGTATGAGGCAGGAAATTATAAGGTAAATCAACTGGGTTGTGTCAGAGAGGAGAGTGGAACTGAAAAAATGGTGGGAAAGTCTGATTTAGTGAGAGCTATTCCAGACACGGTAATTACAGAGAAAGCATTAAGCATTTACCCTGGCTTTTCAGAAGGAGCTGTGGAGAAGCCTCAGAGGATGGGGGAATGGCCTGCTTCACAGAAGAATGCCAGTTGGGTCTGAGGAGGAAACACTGGATCTTGGCAGGGGCTGAAGGATGCTGAAGCCCTCAGGTGAGGACCAGCTGCTGGGGGCCATGCACATGGTACCCAACATCACTCCTGCATCTAACTGGCAGCTCCTACCATGAACAAGCGATCGCACAACACCGTTAATAACGGGACGATCTGGCATTACAATGCCTCCTAATGTGCTGTAATCTGAAGCACACATGACAATGAAGAAGCATTCTCACCAATGAGGCTTTACCTAAATCAAATCAAGCTGAGACACGCAGAGCGAGGAGGTCTATTCGTACAGAGGGAAGTGGAGGAGAGGGTGGGGGAGAAAGTGAGTCTGTCAATATTATTAACTGTTGATCTAAGAGGTGTGCACAGGGATGGATGTTCACCATACTATTTCAGCTTCTTGTATGCATGCATCCTTAGTCGCTCAGTCATGTCCAACACTTTGCGACCCCTTGGACTGTAGCCTGCCAGGCTCCTCTGTCCATGGGATTATCTATACTGGAGTGGGTTGCCATGCCCTACTCCAGAGGATCTTCCAGACCTAGGGATCGAACCCATGTCCTACGCCTCATGTGTCTCCTGCATCGCAGGCAGATTCTTTACCAGCTGAGCTATCAGTTCAGTTCAGTTCAGTTACTCAGTCGTGTCTGACTCTTTGTGACCCCCTCTTTGTGAACCACAGCACGCCAGGCCTCCCTGTCCATCATCAACTCCCGGAGTCCACCCAAACTCATGTCCTTTGAGTCGGTGAGGCCATCCAACCATCTCATCCTCTGTTGTCCCCTTCTCCTTCTGCCCTCAGTCTTTCCTAGCATCAGGATCTTTTCCAATGAGTCAGCTCTTCATATCAGGTGGCCAAAGTACTGGAGTTGCAGCTTCAACATCAGTCCTTCCAATGAACACCCAGGACTAATCTCCTTTAGGATGGACTGGGTAGATCTCCTTGCAGTCCGAGGGACTTTCAAGAGTCTTCTCCAATCCCACAGTTCAAAAGCATCAATTCTTCTGCACTCAGCTTTCATTATAGTCCAACTCTCACATCTGTACATTACTACTGGAAAAACCATAGCCTTGACGAGACGGACCTTTGTTGACAAAGTTATGTCTCTGCTTTTTAATATGCTGTCTAGGTTGGTCATAACTTTCCTTCTAAGGAGTAAGCGTCTTTTAATTTCATGGCTGGCAATCACCATCTGCAGTGATTTTGGAGCCCTCAAAAATAAAGTCTACCACTGTTTCCCCATCTATTTGCCATGAAGTGATGGGATCGGATGTCATGATCGTAGTTTTCTGAATGTTGAGCTTTAAGCCAACCTTTCCCACTCTCCTCTTTCATTTTCATCAAGAGGCTTTTTAGTCCTTCTTCACTTTCTGCCATAAGGGTGGTGTCATCTGCATATCTAAGGTTATTGATATGTCTCCCGGCAATCTTGATTCCAGCCAGGGAAGGCCCTAACTTCTTGTGTACTTGAAGACAATTTTCATTATAAAAATTTAAGAGAAAAAAAATTTTTTTAAGTTTTAAAAATGATTCTGAGGTTTGACAAATTTTGGACTAGGGACCTCATTTATGGGAGTTAGTTTTACTGCAAAAGGGAAGTAAAGGAATTGCCAGAGAAAGCATATCCCACAGAATGCACTGTGCAATTTTTTAATTTAATGTTTTCATTGTTGGATACCTTACTCTTGGTCACAGAGTTGTTTTACATAAGAATTGGTATCATCTACTTCTCTTAGATCAAAGTTTAACTACTCATGTAATTCAAGCTTAGAAATCTTACTAAAAAAACTACTATTATTTATCCATCAAATTTATTGAACACTTAACAAGGGTTAGAGCAAGGCAGTATATGGTATTAAAAGAGGCGGGAAGGGCTACTGCATGATTTTTTGATGATTAGAGTCAGTATCAAGTTCAAAATTCTGAAACTCACTCATTAGGCAGCTTTCAAAGGGCTCATCTTGTTAAAACACTGCTGCTGCTGCTGCTAAGTCGCTTCAGTCGTGTCCGACTCTGTGCGACCCCATAGACAGCAGCCCATCAGGCTCCCCCATCCCTGGGATTCTCCAGGCAAGAACACTGAGGTGGTATGCCATTGCCTTCTCCTTGTTAAAAGGAGAGGACTGCTTATCCTTAGGAAGCTCTATCACAGTACAAGTGGCTCCTGGAATTGATTTAGAGAAGTGCTGACACTAACTAGGATGGGGGTTCTTTTTTTTGTTTGTTTTTTTAAAGGAAGAATCTCACTGTGAAGAAAATTATACTATTATTGCCCCCCAAAGATCCAGAGTCAGAAAGGCAGTCTGCTGCTTTGACCTTAGTAGTAATTTTATGTAAAACATTGGAGCTTATTGATAGGAGGATAGTCTCAGCTCTAAAATGGGAGACAGGAATTTGAGTTTCCAGTCCACGTCTTCCCCTAACAAGCTATATGTTGTTGTTTAATTGCTAAGTCGTGTCTGACTCTCTGGGACTCCATAGACTACTGTCCACCAGGCTCCTCTGTCCATGGAATTCTCCAGGCAAGAATACTGGAGTGGGTTGCCATTTCCTTCTCCAGGGGATCTTCCCAACCCAGGGATTGAACTCGAGTTCAGTCTGCATCACACGCAGATTCTTTACCACTGAGCCACCTGAGAAGCTCAAATAGTCTCAGGTAAATTGAGTTAGCTCACTGGTAAACAGGGACGGTAGAAAGATCTGACTTCACAGAGCTCTCGAGAGCATCAAATGAAGGGACTCTACAGAAAAGAAGATGTGACAGGTCAGGAGGGGGAGGGGAGGTTCACAGTTCCTAAAGAGCTGCTTCGAATGTGAAAGTTTTCACTGCTCCACATGCACAACTTTGAAAATTAGGTGATTTTAAAACAAGTCAGTACCAAGTGGACATAGTGGGTATAGATCACAAAGCTGATGTCGAGTTCTCTGTGAAACACACCGGACGTTTATGTGACTGCTGAGCCTGTGCTGGTGGGCAGACCCACAGGAGAGGCCTATAGAAGATTAAGAGGCAGTATTTAGAAACTGTAAAGCAATTTGATAGCTTAATAGTATGTCTTCCAAATCTAATACAGGTTTGAACTGTGTATGTTTTTTAAGATTTTTTTTTAATTTGTTACAATATTGTTTCTGTTTTATGTTTTGGTTTTCTGGCCAGGAGGCATGTGGGATCTCAGCTCCCTGACCAGGGATGGAACCCACACCCCCTGCATTGAAAGGCAGAGTCTCAACCACTGGATGGCCAGGGATGTCCCTGTGTATGTTTTTTTTAATACATTTTTATAAATTTTCATTTTTCTGTTAATTCACTTTCATTGTATGGCATAGAAATACTGGTTTGTGACTGGATAGAAATTAAAAACAACAAAACTAAGTGTGTTCCCTGCACAGAGCATGGCCTGAGGAAAACAGAGAGCCTGCCTCTTTGACTCCTGCTGCAGTCCAGGTGTATCTCTCACTGGATCAACCTCTCTGAGCAGCTGCAGTGGGAGAGTGGGGAAGTCGAATAAACCTGAGCGGCACGGCACTGAGGAAAGGCCAGTAAATGTCCTTGCCCACACAGGGAAGTCTGGTACAACAGCTACACGTGCCAACCTCTGAGTCAGATCTGGATTTTAAAACTGGTATCTGACTTTTACACTTTCCAGATGAAGTTACAATAGTTAACTGAACAGCCATTTAATAGTTAATCTACTGAAATAGTAAAGTTCTCAATAAGTTAAATGCTAAGAATCTCCCAAGACTGAGTCTAGAAATCACTCTTTTAGAATCTGGTTTTGTTATCTCTATGGGTGATTCCACAACTCCAATTACTTTCTTTAAAAAATGCGTATGTGTATGCCAAGTCACTCAGTTGTGTCTGACTCTATCCAAGCCTACAGACCATGGCCCTCCAGGCTCCTCTGTCCATGGGATCCTCCAGGCAAGAATACTGGAGTGGGTTGTCGTACTCTCCTCCAGGGGACCTTCCCAACCCAGGGATCAAAAAACCCGAGTCTCCTGTGTCTCCTGCACTGGCAAGCAGATTCTTTACCCTAGGGTTACCTGGGAAGCTAATGCGCTCCTAATTTTAAAAAGTGGCCCTAAAGACCTTAACAGGCATCTCATCAAAGAGGGTGTCATCAGGGAAACACCAATTTAAACCATGAAAGACACCACGACAGGGCTATGAGAATGACCAGACTCCAGCATGCTGACAACACCAAATACTGGAGAGGAGGTGGAGCCACAGGAATGCTTGTTCTCTGCTGGTGGGAATGCAGAATGGTATAGCATCTGGAAGACAGTCTTGCATCTTCTTAGCAATCTAAACATACTCCTTACCATACAATCCAGCAACTACACTCCTTGGCACCTGAGAAGTTATGTTCACACAAAAACCTGCACATGGATAATTATAGCAGTTTTATTCACAACTGTCAAAAATTTGAAAGCAACCAAGATGTCCTTCAGTAGATGAGATGAATGAATATACTGTGATACAACTAAACAATGGACTCTTAGAAGGGCTGAAAAGAAATGAGCTGTCAAGCCATTTCTTGATTTGACATTAGATATGTAGTACATGGGATCACAAAGCATCAGACACAACTGAGTGCCTAACACACACACAAAAGCGAAAGAAGGGCTTCCCTGGCAGCTGAGACAGTAAAGATTCCACGTGCAATGCAGAAGACCTGTGTTCAATCCATGGGTCAGGAAGATTGCCTGGAGAAGGGAATGGCAACCCACTCTAGTATTCTTGCCTGGAGAATTTCACAGAGGAGCCTGGTGGGCTATACAGTACATGGGGTTGCAAAGAAGTCAGTCACTTCTTAAGTGAAAGAAACTATTCTGAAAAGGCTATGAGTCCACCTATGTGACATTCTGGAAAAGATGAAACTATGAAGACAGGAAAAATATCAGGAGCTAAAGGGAATAAAGGGGTGAGTAAGTGGAGCACAAAGGATTCTTAGGAGAGTGAACATCTGAATGTGACTATAATGGTAGTCATACATTTGTCCAAATTCATGGAATGTACAACACCAAGAGGGAACCCTAATATAAACTATGGATTTTCAGTGACGGGTATATGTCACTGTAGATTCATCAGTTATAACAGGTGTACCAGTCTGCTGAGAGATGCTGATAATGGGAGAGACTATGTGTGTTTAGTGGGTCAGGGGATATTGAGAAATCTCTGTATCATTCCCTTGACTTTGCTGTGAACCTACAACTGCTCTAAAAAATAGTTGTTTTTTTTTAAACCTTTCATCTCATCTATTAATTAGCTTCTCACCAAAGAAAGGATCAGGTCTGTGTACTAAACGATTGATAAATCTACTCTGTTTGACAAGTTCAACTCCATATTTGTTGCTTCTGTTTTATTCGTGTTGACTTTTATTACTGGACTGGAGATTAACTTCATAAAGGAAGAGATTATTCCTGTTTTTTCACTGCTGTATCCCTAGTACCTAGTAGATCTCCAGGAATATAAATGTTGATGAAAAGAAAGAGAATCACCGAAATGACCAAGCACCTACAAACTGCTGGCTACTTAAGAGCAGGGCCCATGGCTCACTCATCTTTGCACACAAGAGCAGGGGTCAGGGAGTGCTGACAAAATAAAACGAGTGAATGAGTGGATGGATGGAGGGATGGAGGGACGGGAGCACTGAGCAATTTCCAAAAGTAAGATACGCTTTTCACTCGCAACTAAAACTATTTTCATGATTACAATTAACTCTTAGCATACATTTTTATGTCACTATTATTATTTACACGGCATGTTATCAATCCTACAACACACACAATGTGAACAGTAATGCTCAAAATAAATGTAAACAGGAAATCTAAGTGGTTGAGAAACTTGTCAGACTTGCTCTCTTAGAGTATGTGTACAGAATTTCCTTCAAACAGCCCTCCATTAAAAACAGGCACGCACAATACACAACACACACACACACACACTTCACAACAGCCACGGTTGGGTGTTGTTTCTATAGCAAAGGAAACAAAATATTCAGAGAATTTTAGGTAAATGTGATATAATCTTGTTCTCCATAATTAAAAGAATCCTTTCACATTTACTTTAAGATAAAGCTTTTTAGCTTTCAAAAAAACTTCTCACATTTATTCAATTAGAAAGTACTTGGAATGGAACTTCTCACCTAATCCCAAATGGCAACAATCTCTTGTAAGCCTGGAGCAGTTGAATAAGTTTCTTTTTCCTCATATATATATATATATATATATAAGCCATTTTTCATTCACAAATGAAATGACTTCTAATCTACAGAAAACATCTCTGTGAAGATTTGAGGGTAAACTATCTGTCTTCATTATCATTTAAACTTCTTAAGAGATTTCACCAGGCCCAGTGAATAGCATAAAGTATCGGAGTTTAATCTGTTTTCCTACCCTGTCTTGAGAAGCCAGGAGAAAATTTAATGAAGTGATTCAGTCAGATAAATTAAGATTATTATGAAATTTAATCAGAGAACTCTGTGGAGCCTGATGGCTTTATGATGGCATTTTATAAACAACTGTCAGCACTATTAGCATTTTTTTCCCTTTAAGATGGAGCCTCTGTCAGTGGGGACAATCTTCCTTAAGCAAGGTGGCAAACTGATCAGCTTGATCCTTGAAGACTGTCAGAGTGAGGTCAGGCTGAAGAATATCTGTGTCTCCCCAAATCTGCAAATCTAATTTATGATGGGTATTAAGTTCCATTCTCACTGTATATCATTAAGTACCTATGGATAAATATAGGCATGAAGGTTTAAGGAAAAATACAACAGCAAAACCACCCCCTCAGATCACTTAAAGTGAAGAAATGTAAATGATTCTGACACCTGAGTCTTTGGCCAACATACATATTAAATCCACCTCAAATAAGAAGGCTGTGCAAGGGAATTTTGAGTTTCTTTTCTAGAAAACTATTTTAAAATGCATAAAACAGGGATTCCCTGTGGTCTAGTGGCTGAGACTCTCTGCTCCCGCTGGAGGGGGCTCCCTTGGTCAGGGAACTAAGATCCCCCATGTGGTCTGGCATGGCCAACACACACACACACACACAAATAAAACTGTAATATTAAAAAATAAAATATAAACTAATTAAAAATATATTAAAAATTTTTTCAATGCACAAAGTAAAACATGCTTTTCACTTCAACATTACATTCTTAAAGGTGTTAGATAGTTACTAAGTTGGGCAAATTAATGGACTGATGCCACATGAAATAAAAATGGTATCTTTTGACTAAAGTAGGATGTATGAGGGCTTCTTCAGTGGCTTAGTGGTAAAGAATCCTCCGGCAGTGCAGGAGATGGTGGAGACATGGGTTTGATCCCTGGGTTTAGAAGATCCCCTGGAGGGAGGGCGTGGCAACCCACTCCAGCACTTTTGCCTGGGGAATCCCCATGGACAGAGAAGCCTGGCGGGCTACAGTCCGTGGGGTCACACACAGCTGGAACGACACACACAAGGATCTGTGAAACATTTCACTGGTCTAGACTTGGAACTGTTGACTGGTTACAAGGTTTACATCTACCCTGGCACTTTTTATGAGGAAAGTGTCAATCAGTGCTTGGAAAAAACATTAACAGAGGGGACAGTGAGTGCTCCCAAACAGCTGACATGGAAACAGCATGTGGCCTTTCCTCTCAGTAACCACTAAGCCGGTTCCAAAGATTGGAATGTTTGGGAAAATGTAGTCCAAACAACAGTCTCAAAATAACTGACAAAGAGAGTTGTAGTTCTTATAGGATGCTATAATTCTAACATTTCATTAACTAGAGAAATGAGCTTCCTGCTGCTGCTGCTAAGTCGCTTCAGTTGAATCTGACTCTGTGCGACCCCACAGAGCTTTATGGTTAATTCAAATAGGTAGTTTTACTGTACCACCTGCCTGAAGAAATCTCTGGGTTGCCATCCTCTCAATGACAACTAAATCTAAAGCACTATGAGATTTTCTATACTACAGTTCAGTTCAGTCACTCAGTCGTGTCCGACTCTTTGCGACCCCATGAATCACAGCACGCCAGGCCTCCCTGTCCATCACCAACTCCCGGAGTTCACCCAGACTCACGTCCATCGAGTCTGTGATGCCATCCAGCCATCTCATCCTCGGTTGTCCCCTTCTCCTTCTGCCCCCAACCCCTCCCAGCATCAGAGTCTTTTCCAATGAGTCAACTCTTCACATGCAGGACCTTAATTACTGAATTTTTCATATCAACTTCATTTTCATGTAATCTTATTCTTCTCATAAAACACTGGCATGTTTTAATTTTTTGCCTTTGTATGACTGTTTAGAGAAACAGATGCACATTGCTGTTGTTGTTGTTTGTTCAGTTGTTAAGTCTCATGTCTGACTCTTCGTGACCCCTTCCCTGTCTTTCACTATCTCCCGGAGTTTGCGCAAACTCATGTCCACTGAGTTGGTGATGCCATCCAACCATCTCATACTCTGCTGCCCCCTTCTCCTCCTGCCTTCAATCTTTCCCAGCATCAGGGTCTTTTCCAATGAGATTCACATACAGGCTTTTATTATTTATTTATGGTTGTTTGTCTTGCTCGCTGTTTTAAATACAAAATTACTGTTTTTACAGTTTGAGAAAAATGGCAATGCCGCTGCTGCTGGAACTGTGATCCAGCCTTTGGGTCAGCTCTAGAACTTTCTTTAGGAGCCAGGTGCCAAGTGCCCCAGGGACTATCAGATCACTCCTTGAAAAGATTCCTCATATCCAGGACATCATCTCAGGTGTTGGGATTAGCAGTGGGCTGCTGCCCAGCTAGCAGCTCGGATCCTTACTTAACTAGTCCCTCTAGGACTCAAGTGCATTTAAAAAGAGAGAAGCGGGTACTTCCCTGGCAGTCCAGTGGTTAGGACTTGAGGNTCTCAGGTGTTGGGATTAGCAGTGGGCTGCTGCCCAGCTAGCAGCTCGGATCCTTACTTAACTAGTCCCTCTAGGACTCAAGTGCATTTAAAAAGAGAGAAGCGGGTACTTCCCTGGCAGTCCAGTGGTTAGGACTTGAGGGGGTGCACGTTAGATCCCTGGTAAGAAAGCTTAGACTCCACATGCCCCATGGTTAAAAAACCAAAACAAAGTAGAGTCAATATTGTAATAAATTCAATAAAGACTTTAAAAATGGTCTACATTTTTAAAAAAAATCTTTTAAAAAAGAGAAAAATGTGAGGGGGCTAACTCAGAACCTCTTGGACAGCTGGATTTGCAATTTCAACTAACTTCCTTTGTCTGCCCACTGTGTTCCTGGCAAGTAACAGATAAAGAGTCCCAGTACCTGCCTTCGAGGAGCAGAGGCTCTGGGGGCAGGTAGGGAGAGAAGGGATCTGCAGGCAGTAATGATCAGGTTACAGAGGGCGCGGGCCCAGCATCCAAACCACAACTTGGCTCCCAGGTCTGGCACGTGGCCACGGCCCAGGCAGAGAGAGTTCCTGAAGCTCGGCTGCAGGCTGGGGGCCAGGATGGGCTGGCGCGGCTCGGATACGGAGAGCTGTGGAGTAACACTCTGGAAACTGTCGGGCAATAATTGGGGCTGAAGGAAGAGAATGAAAACGATCCGCCGAGATGCGAGTTTGGGAGCCAGGCGGAAGGCAAAGGCAACAGGTGCGGCCTGACCCAGGCAGGTGGCTGCAAACCGTCGGCTGCCCAGGAGGGTAACTCGACTCCATCNGCTTTCAAAAAAACTTCTCACATTTATTCAATTAGAAAGTACTTGGAATGGAACTTCTCACCTAATCCCAAACGGCAACAATCTCTTGTAAGCCTGGAGCAGTTGAATAAGTTTCTTTTTCCTCATATATATATATATATATATATAAGCCATTTTTCATTCACAAATGAAATGACTTCTAATCTACAGAAAACATCTCTGTGAAGATTTGAGGGTAAACTATCTGTCTTCATTATCATTTAAACTTCTTAAGAGATTTCACCAGGCCCAGTGAATAGCATAAAGTATCGGAGTTTAATCTGTTTTCCTACCCTGTCTTGAGAAGCCAGGAGAAAATTTAATGAAGTGATTCAGTCAGATAAATTAAGATTATTATGAAATTTAATCAGAGAACTCTGTGGAGCCTGATGGCTTTATGATGGCATTTTATAAACAACTGTCAGCACTATTAGCATTTTTTTCCCTTTAAGATGGAGCCTCTGTCAGTGGGGACAATCTTCCTTAAGCAAGGTGGCAAAATGATCAGCTTGATCCTTGAAGACTGTCAGAGTGAGGTCAGGCTGAAGAATATCTGTGTCTCCCCAAATCTGCAAATCTAATTTATGATGGGTATTAAGTTCCATTCTCACTGTATATCATTAAGTACCTATGGATAAATATAGGCATGAAGGTTTAAGGAAAAATACAACAGCAAAACCACCCCCTCAGATCACTTAAAGTGAAGAAATGTAAATGATTCTGACACCTGAGTCTTTGGCCAACATACATATTAAATCCACCTCAAATAAGAAGGCTGTGCAAGGGAATTTTGAGTTTCTTTTCTAGAAAACTATTTTAAAATGCATAAAACAGGGATTCCCTGTGGTCTAGTGGCTGAGACTCTCTGCTCCCGCTGGAGGGGGCTCCCTTGGTCAGGGAACTAAGATCCCCCATGTGGTCTGGCATGGCCAACACACACACACACACACAAATAAAACTGTAATATTAAAAAATAAAATATAAACTAATTAAAAATATATTAAAAATTTTTTCAATGCACAAAGTAAAACATGCTTTTCACTTCAACATTACATTCTTAAAGGTGTTAGATAGTTACTAAGTTGGGCAAATTAATGGACTGATGCCACATGAAATAAAAATGGTATCTTTTGACTAAAGTAGGATGTATGAGGGCTTCTTCAGTGGCTTAGTGGTAAAGAATCCTCCGGCAGTGCAGGAGATGGTGGAGACATGGGTTTGATCCCTGGGTTTAGAAGATCCCCTGGAGGGGGGGCGTGGCAACCCACTCCAGCACTTTTGCCTGGGGAATCCCCATGGACAGAGAAGCCTGGCGGGCTACAGTCCGTGGGGTCACACACAGCTGGAACGACCGAGCACACACACAAGGATCTGTGAAACATTTCACTGGTCTAGACTTGGAACTGTTGACTGGTTACAAGGTTTACATCTACCCTGGCACTTTTTATGAGGAAAGTGTCAATCAGTGCTTGGAAAAAACATTAACAGAGGGGACAGTGAGTGCTCCCAAACAGCTGACATGGAAACAGCATGTGGCCTTTCCTCTCAGTAACCACTAAGCCGGTTCCAAAGATTGGAATGTTTGGGAAAATGTAGTCCAAACAACAGTCTCAAAATAACTGACAAAGAGAGTTGTAGTTCTTATAGGATGCTATAATTCTAACATTTCATTAACTAGAGAAATGAGCTTCCTGCTGCTGCTGCTAAGTCGCTTCAGTTGAATCTGACTCTGTGCGACCCCACAGAGCTTTATGGTTAATTCAAATAGGTAGTTTTACTGTACCACCTGCCTGAAGAAATCTCTGGGTTGCCATCCTCTCAATGACAACTAAATCTAAAGCACTATGAGATTTTCTATACTTCAGTTCAGTTCAGTCACTCAGTCGTGTCCGACTCTTTGCGACCCCATGAATCACAGCACGCCAGGCCTCCCTGTCCATCACCAACTCCCGGAGTTCACCCAGACTCACGTCCATCGAGTCTGTGATGCCATCCAGCCATCTCATCCTCGGNTCAGTTCAGTCACTCAGTCGTGTCCGACTCTTTGCGACCCCATGAATCACAGCACGCCAGGCCTCCCTGTCCATCACCAACTCCCGGAGTTCACCCAGACTCACGTCCATCGAGTCCGTGATGCCATCCAGCCATCTCATCCTCGGCTGTCCCCTTCTCCTTCTGCCCCCAACCCCTCCCAGCATCAGAGTCTTTTCCAATGAGTCAACTCTTCACATGCAGGACCTTAATTACTGAATTTTTCATATCAACTTCATTTTCATGTAATCTTATTCTTCTCATAAAACACTTTGGCATGTTTTAATTTTTTGCCTTTGTATGACTGTTTAGAGAAACAGATGCACATTACTGTTGTTGTTGTTTGTTCAGTTGTTAAGTCTCATGTCTGACTCTTCGTGACCCCTTCCCTGTCTTTCACTATCTCCCGGAGTTTGCGCAAACTCATGTCCACTGAGTTGGTGATGCCATCCAACCATCTCATACTCTGCTGCCCCCTTCTCCTCCTGCCTTCAATCTTTCCCAGCATCAGGGTCTTTTCCAATGAGATTCACATACAGGCTTTTATTATTTATTTATGGTTGTTTGTCTTGCTCGCTGTTTTAAATACAAAATTACTGTTTTTACAGTTTGAGAAAAATGGCAATGCCGCTGCTGCTGGAACTGTGATCCAGCCTTTGGGTCAGCTCTAGAACTTTCTTTAGGAGCCAGGTGCCAAGTGCCCCAGGGACTATCAGATCACTCCTTGAAAAGATTCCTCATATCCAGGACATCATCTCAGGTGTTGGGATTAGCAGTGGGCTGCTGCCCAGCTAGCAGCTCGGATCCTTACTTAACTAGTCCCTCTAGGACTCAAGTGCATTTAAAAAGAGAGAAGCGGGTACTTCCCTGGCAGTCCAGTGGTTAGGACTTGAGGGGGTGCACGTTAGATCCCTGGTAAGAAAGCTTAGACTCCACATGCCCCATGGTTAAAAAACCAAAACAAAGTAGAGTCAATATTGTAATAAATTCAATAAAGACTTTAAAAATGGTCTACATTAAAAAAAAAATCTTTAAAAAAAGAGAAAAATGTGAGGGGGCTAACTCAGAACCTCTTGGACAGCTGGATTTGCAATTTCAACTAACTTCCTTTGTCTGCCCACTGTGTTCCTGGCAAGTAACAGACAAAGAGTCCCAGTACCTGCCTTCGAGGAGCAGAGGCTCTGGGGGCAGGTAGGGAGAGAAGGGATCTGCAGGCAGTAATGATCAGGTTACAGAGGGCGCGGGCCCAGCATCCAAACCACAACTTGGCTCCCAGGTCTGGCACGTGGCCACGGCCCAGGCAGAGAGAGTTCCTGAAGCTCGGCTGCAGGCTGGGGGCCAGGATGGGCTGGCGCGGCTGGGATACGAAGAGCTGTGGAGTAACACTCTGGAAACTGTCGGGCAATAATTGGGGCTGAAGGAAGAGAATGAAAACGATCCGCCGAGATGCGAGTTTGGGAGCCAGGCGGAAGGCAAAGGCAACAGGTGCGGCCTGACCCAGGCAGGTGGCTGCAAACCGTCGGCTGCCCAGGAGGGTAACTCGACTCCATCGGCGGAGAACCCGCATCCCTGGCTGAAGGCCTCTATTGAGAGCAGACAAAAACGTGCCCCGGGAGCCGGCGTTCTCCTCTTCCTCAGGGGCGCCTGGGTCTGCCCGCTCTCTCCCTTTGAGGATTTCTCACACTCTGGGGTTTCCTCAGTGCCCTCAGTCCCCTGCAGACCTCCTGCCCTCCCGCCTGGAACACACTCCGTGTCCCGGGGGAGGCTGCTCAGCGATAAGAGGTCTGAAGGCACTGCTGCCTAACACAGTGGTCTGGGTCAAAACACACGCTGATGACTTCTCAGGACAAAACTTAGGCGCTCAAAATCCAAGGGCTGAAATACTCCTCACAACATGGATTCTTCTGGAGTTTTTCGGGAGCTTGGTATTTCTTCTGCATTTTGAATTGAACTTTATTGTTTAAAGGAACAACACTTGAACTTCTTTTAGAACACCAGGTTAGAGGAGACAGTCTAATGATCACATGTTAGCTATTTCTTGCAAGAAAATATAAGTAACGATGGGTTGTGTGTTATTTCCAGAAGCCTCCTGGTCTTTCTGTGAACAGGAGATTGTTTGAGGTTTACCAAATTTTCCAGGAGCCATAGGGAAGCTCCTGCATTAACTTTATAAAGTGAAAACATTAGCAAAGAGCAGGAATTAACATCTCAATAACACATAGTGGAAGAATCCATTTAAACGTACCTAAATTCCTTACTCTAAAATCAAACCTCTACGAAGAATTATGAAGAACTGTTCTTAGTAATTAAAGGAAAAGCTGTTATATAATTCATTATGGAGATGGAAGACTTTTTAAAACTTTCATAAAAACTAGATTTGATGTGCTGCACATCAGTGCTACAATATTTATTAGAACAGTTGTATTTTTAATTTAATTTTTAATTTCATAAGAGTGGATTTAATTACAACGTTTTTGGTTTGGAAGACCTTCAAAAATTACTAAGAAATAACTGCCATATAGTTATCAGATCATAGTTTTCAGGATATGTGCAAACAGTCTCCTTTATTGACTGCAAAGTATGTGCATGCTAAGTCGCTTCAATCATATCTGACTCTTTGCAACCCCGTGGACTGCAGCCCGCCAGGATCTATGGGTTTCTCCAGGCAAGAATACTGTAATGGGTTGCCATTTCCTCCTCCAGGGGATCTTCCTGACAGTATGTAATAAAAATATCAATCTGAGACTCTTCTAAGACAATGGTGATCATTCCTATTTGTCCATCACAGTTCATTTGTATCAGAGACTACTGCTTATTGCCTGACCAGATTTGCAAACATTGCCATGCACCCACCCCTGCCCCCGTTTTTTTTTGTTGTTCTCATTAGCTTCCAGCCCACTTCTTAACATTCTCAAACGGCACTGGTTAACAAACTCCCAGGTACAGGGAGGAGCTCTTCATTGAGGCTACCTGAACACACACACAGAGTTCAGCATCAGGGGTATCATTTTAATTGTGCAATAAAACTTTCCAGCACGGAAAGACAAATGCTACCAGATAGGCAGAGAATGTAAACACAGAAACGGAAAAAAGGATCTTGGATACTGAAAATACATCAGATTATTTCAAATAAGGAATCTTCTTTTTATCATTTGGTCAACTTAAACTTACTAACGAATACATATATTTTTCTCAGATATTCAATATAGTAAAAATCATTTAAGAGCAACACAAACTCTATTCACATACAACCCACTGCATTATTTATTATACTTAGTTTCACAAAGTGGAATTTTCCCTGAAGTGATCAAGTATGTTAAAAGGGAAAACAAGGTTGTGGTTCCAGTTCTCAGTATTTTCCATAAAAGATATTTAAAAAACCTGGCTATTGTAGTCAATCCTAAGAAATCTACTTGTGGAGAAATAATCACTCTCTGATGTCCAATAGTAAATAATCGCTCTCTAATGCCCAATAGTAAATAATCGCTCTCTAATGCCCAATAGTAAAGTAATGCTCAAAATTCTCCAAGCCAGGCTTCAGTAGTACATGAACCGTGAACTTCCAGATGTTCAAGCTGGTTTTAGAAAAGGCAGAGGAACCAGAGATCAAATTACCAACATCTGCTGGATCATCAAAAAAGCAAGAGAGTTCCAGAAAAACATCGATTTCTGCTTTACTGACTATGCCAAAGCCTTTGACTGTGTGGATCACAATAAACTGTGGAAAACTCTTCAAGAGATGGGAATATCAGACCATCTGACCTACCTCTTGAGAGGGTCAGGAAGCAACAGTTAGAACTAGACATGGAACAACAGACTGGTTCCAAATAGGAAAAGGAGTATGTCAAGGCTGTATATTGTCACCCTGCTTATTTAACTTCTATGCAGAGTACATCATGAGAAACGCTGGACTGGAAGAAACACAAGCTGGAATCAAGATTGCCGGAAGAAATATCAGTAACTTCAGATATGCAGATGACACCACCCTTATAGCAGAAAGTGAAGAAGAACTAAAAAGCCTCTT
>SJYV01013295.1:0-37688 GCA_006410875.1 Neotragus pygmaeus | reverse complement strand
GATGACCAGAAATACATTAAAATAATTTCAATGGACTGCAATTTTGATATAGGCTTTTAAAAAGCAGTTTCAAAAGAGCAATTCATGATGCTGCAAACCAATGCTAATGTCTAAAAGACATCAAGGGAATGGAAGTTCATATAAAATTGACCTAGTCACATCCATCACAATGAAACTCGCATTAACAAGAGCACGTAGACAGTGTGTATGTGTGTGTGTGTGTTTGCATGCGCATGTGAATGTGAGCTGGAACATATACCAGTATGGTAAGGTACATTAAATTTCCTGGCAATCAAAAGAGTAACCTGAAAGTCATTTTTGCTGCCAATCTCTTTGTTGTTATTGAAGATCTACGTACAATATTAGTATGCTTCCTTACACATATGTTAACAATAGTGAGAAGCAGGGTACAGTAAGAAGGATGCCAAGTTTGTCATCAGAAGACTTAGGTGTGAATGTACCCTTACGTGGGAAAGCTGGACACACTGGATGTGTTTGCTGCTGCTCCTGCTGCTAAGTCGCTTCAGTCATGTCCAACTCTGTGCGACCCCATAGACGGAAGCCCATCAGGCTCCGCCATCCTTGGGATTCTCCAGGCAAGAACACTGGAGTGGGTTGCCATTTCCTTTTCCAGTGCATGAAAGTGAAAAGTGAAAGTCGAGTCGGTCAGTCTGACTCTTCGTGACCCCACGGGCTGCAGCCCACCAGGTTCCTCCATCCGTGGGATTCTCCAGGCAAGAGTAGTGGAGTGGGGTGCCATTGCCTTCTCCCTGAATGTGTTTAGTCATAGGTAAAATGAAGAAACTGGACTAGCTCAGTGGTTTTTAATTAAAGGAACTTGTCAGGGGACTTCCCTGGTGGTCCAGTTGGGGAACTAGGATCCTGCATGCTGTGTTAGAGAGGTCAAAAAAAAAGGTAACTGTCAGAATCACCTATGTACCTTTTTCAAAACACACATGCCCGGGCTCACACACAGATTTTTTGAAACCAGATCCTAATGAGGGTCCAGACAGGAATGCACATTTTGAGAAACTTTGCTGGTGGTTCTAGAGAACTCTTTATTGTAGTTTAGTCACTCACTTGTGTCTGACTCTGTGACCCTATGGACTGTAGCCCACCAGGCTCCTCTGTCCATGAAATTTTCCAAGAAAAAATACAGGAGTGGGTTGCCGTTTCCTCCTCCAGGGCATCTTCTCGACCCAGGAGATTGAACTCAAGTCTCCTGCACTGGCAGGTGGACTGTCAACCACTGAGCCACCAGAGAAGCCCTAATAACTCCTAGAAATGGTTACTTGCAGTACAAGAACAAAATAAGATAACACTACATTTAGAAGATGGTCTCATGTGTGGCTGTTGAGTGCTTGAAACGTGGCTGGCCCACACTGAGATGTGCTCTAAGTGCAAAGTACACATCAAATGTCAAAGGGAAAGGAGAATGTTAAAAAGTGTCTCAGTTTTTTAAGCATTGACTACATGCTGATACTTTACCTTGGCAAAACTGAGTTAACTGTGTTAAAATTAATTTCAAGTGGGTTAAAACTTTTTACTGGGGCTACTAGAAATTTTAAATTATATATGAGACCTGTATTTAATTTTCTCATAGACAGCACCTGAAGAGAGTTTTCAATCAAGTACCTTCCACAGAAAATAGTTAATTTTTTTTTTTAACTTTTTGGCTGTGCTGCGAGGCATGTGGGATTTCAGTTCCCCCGCCAGGGATCTAACCCATGACTCCTGCATTGGAAGCTTAGAGTCTTAACCACTGGACCACCAGGGAAGTCCCAGTTTTTTTTTTTTGTTTTTTTTTGAAGAATAAAAGAAGGATGGGACCAATATAGCAAACATAGAAGGAAAAAGAAATAGAGAAAGTAAGTTTCTACTTCCACTGTCTTCTGATAGAGATATGTGCAGCATTGACTGTTTCTCACTTGGCTGTCAGTGTGTTTACGAAATCATCAATGAAGGTGAGCTCTGGATATTGAAATTCTAGCTCCTCAAACACAGGTGCCAAGCCCACACAGACTCAAAGCAGAGGTTTCCTGGCGTCCTTCCTGCCATGAGGTGAGTGCTCATTCCCCAGGCTGGCATGAGCGGCGCTGATGCTGCGGTGTTTCCGTGTGCCTGTTATTAATTATTTCCGGAATCGCCAGGCTCTGCCTGAGCGGAGAGGCACACGAGGTCAGGAGCTTTCTGTGCTGGGCCGCTGGGATGGGCTGGCAAGTGGGGTGGAAAAAGAGCTCAACTCAAGAACCTGAAGGCCGCCTGCGCCCTCCCGGGGGCACAACGCCAAGGTGCGCAAGGCTGCCAGCGATGGCAGGGCGCTGAGATGCAGGGATGGGTGCAGGGCCGTTCCGGCTGAGGGACGGTTTTCCTTTTGGCTCCAAGTCACTGCACAAAAACATTCACAGAATCAGGGAGGATTCGGGTTTTTCAACTGGTGGAGAGTGAGACAAAACCTGGAGGTAGATGGGGTGCATGTGACATAGAAGTGTGCCTCCTTCTCCTGCCACTGCGATGGTACCCAGAAGAGATAAGAGATGTGGGACTTCCCTGGTGGTCCAGTGGCTAAGATATCATGCTCCCACCACAGCGGGCCTGGGCTTGATCCCTGGTTAGGGATTCCACACCCCGAAACCAAGAGTTAGCATGCTGCACTTAAAGACCTAAAATACCCTGCATGCCTCCAAGAAGACTGAAGATCCTGCGCGCCTCAGTGAAGACCCCGTGCAGCGAAAAGAAAGGGAGCTAAGAGATAGGCTGGCCCCGGGCAGCCCTACGGAGAAGGGCCGAGCTGAAAAACCTTTCTTTCTGCAGAAAGGAACAGTAAGCATAACACCAGCAACACCAGGTCAGAGGAGCGTGAAGGAGAGAGACGGGACGGGGTGGGGAGAGACGTGCCCTGCAGATATCAAAATGAACTCTGAAATCATAACAATGGGCACCATTGTAGGTAAGACAGACTAATGAAACGAAGTTCAGACACAGACTCAAAGGTAAGAATTTAGTATTTAATAAATGCGGTACTTCAAAATGTTGGCTTCTTTAATGGATGATACTGGAGCAATTGGCAAATCATCTGGACAAAAACTAGATCTCTAAACTATTCCACTCATCAAAACACATTCTAGAAATTCTAATAACTGAGATTAAAACATAAGAAGGAATTCACAGACATACTGAAAGAAAACAGTCTTCAACTGAAGAACCTTCTAAACTTGGTACTAGAGGTAGCAACAAAACCATTTGTGGGTGTGATTACAGAAAAAATGTTAAAAGCCTGTCCCTCCAAAGCCACAGTAAGGTTTGGCTTTCCTCCTTCTCAGAAAGAAAAGGCTGAAACCAAAGACAAGGCTGTGGTTGTTCAGTTGCTGAGTTGTGTTTGACTCTTTGCAATCTCACGGACTGTAGCCCACCAGGCTCCTCTGTCTCTGGGATTCTCCAGGCAAGAATACTGGAGTGGGTTGCCATTTCCTCCTCCAGGGGATCTTCCTGACCCAGGAATCAAAACTGCATCTCCCGCATTAGCAAGTGGATTCTTTACCACAGAGCCACCTGGGAAGACCTAAAGACAAGGTACAAAGAGGAAACCTGTGACCGGGAAGAGAAAGGCAGAAGGCAGAGCACTATTTTCCTGGAAGACAAGGAGCAGATGCGAGAGTGCTGCAAGACCAGGAGGAGGTGGACGCAGTCCACGTGGACCACAGAGAAGACACAGGTCCCCAGGGGCAGAAGGACAGGAGGAAACGGGAAGGGGCCCCATTCTCACTCTATGAAGTGGGCTCAGCCCCTCGGGAAGGGATCTCCCAGCTCCACCCACGCAGAACCACCCTGGAACACATCTATGCTCTCCTCCCGCCGATGCCCATCAAGCCCAGGAAGAAGCAGGTGTGGCAGGGCTGCCTTGTCTAGTGCACGGCTGCACCCAGCGATCTGTGTTTCTCCTCTGAGAACTTCTGCGAGGCCCACTTCAGCACCAGCCCCTCACCCCACACTGAGGACTAACCAGGAACAGCCTTAAAGAGCATCTGCTTCTCAAGTTCTCAGTAATGTGGGATAGCTGTCACCCTTTGGCAAAACAAAGACACCTGGCATACAATATCAAGATTGCTATGAAACAGGGATACTTATCATAAAGAAGAAAAAAAAGTAATGCAAATTATGAATGTGAAAATCAGACTTTCTAACAATTCATAAGGGCTTCCCTGGTGGCTCAGAGATAAAGAATTCTCCTGCTAATGAAGGAGATGCAGTTTTGATCCCCGGGTCGGGAAGACCCCTAGGAGAAGGAAATGGAAACCCACTCCAGTACTCTCGCCTGGAAAATCCCATGGAGGGAGGAACCTGGAAGGCTGCAGTCCATGGGGTCGCTGAGGGTCAGACACGACTGAGCGACTTCACTTTCACTTTTCCCTTTCATGCACTGGAGAAGGAAGTGGCAACCCACTCCAGTGTTCTTGCCTGGAGAATCCCGGGGACGGGGAGCCTGGTGGGCTACAGTCCATGGGGTCACAAAGAGTTAGTCACGACTTAGCGACTACACAACGTAATTCATAAAAACAGGACCTGCTGAGTTTCCTCTTAGAAAAACTCTCTTTCCTCTCTTCCTCTCTTTAGAAGCATGAACTTAGGCAGACTGTCACTTCTCTCAAAACTTCAAAAACCACTAAGAGGTAGAGGTCTGACAGTTCCCTGCCTTTCTATGAAGTAAAGCAGCAAAATGGCATTGTAACAGGAGTGGATGAAGAGTCGTTTGTGGGGTCTGGACTGGCTGGAGCATTCCCAGGCTCTGCAGGGCAATTAACATGAAAGGCTGTAGGACGCTGCCCTCAGCAAGGAAACAATGCTCCTCCTAAGATGCCCTCTCTGATACCAATGGTTGGTGTCTGCTCTGAATAGGAGGGGCATTTCCATTAACTTTACACAGTGTTGAACTTAATCCCATAGACTGAAAATGACTTGCCAGTTCAGCTCAATACAGAAATAGGATATAACCCAGTTCTCTTTGCTCAAAATAGATTGCATTCTTGTCCTACAACAACTACGAATGCTTCAGAGCACTCAAGGTTTTTTTCTTTTTTTTTAATTTGGATTCCACAAGGCGGCAAGGTACACCGGGAAGAGCGAGTGTTTTGCAGTTAATCACATTAATATCGAGACTTTCCATTTCCTACCTGTGTGACTTTGGCCAAATTCGTAATTAGTTAATTACAATCAGTTAACTTAATAATCCTACTCTTTTACTGAAAAGGATATGAGGTGGTCTACCTAAAGACATTGCTTCCGAGGTGGCTCAGTGGTAAAGAATCCACCTGCCAAGCAGGAGATGGGCTTGATCTCTGGATTGAGAAGACCCCCGGAGAAGGAAATGGCAATCCACTCTTGCCTGTATAATCTCATGGACAGAAGAGTCTGGTGGGCTATGGTCCATGGGGATCACAAAGAGTTGGACACCACTGAGTGACTAAAACAAAATAACCTAAAGACATAGCATAAAAATACAATTTTTTGTATTTTTTAAAAAATTTGTATTTTTAAAAATATCAGGCAGAAAAGAGAAACAAAGACAGTAAAATCAAGGGGGAAAAAAAANTTCCACACCCCGAAACCAAGAGTTAGCATGCTGCACTTAAAGACCTAAAATACCCTGCATGCCTCCAAGAAGACTGAAGATCCTGCGCGCCTCAGTGAAGACCCCGTGCAGCGAAAAGAAAGGGAGCTAAGAGATAGGCTGGCCCCGGGCAGCCCCACGGAGAAGGGCCGAGCTGAAAAACCTTTCTTTCTGCAGAAAGGAACAGTAAGCATAACACCAGCAACACCAGGTCAGAGGAGCGTGAAGGAGAGAGACGGGACGGGGTGGGGAGAGACGTGCCCTGCAGATATCAAAATGAACTCTGAAATCATAACAATGGGCACCATTGTAGGTAAGACAGACTAATGAAACGAAGTTCAGACACAGACTCAAAGGTAAGAATTTAGTATTTAATAAATGCGGTACTTCAAAATGTTGGCTTCTTTAATGGATGATACTGGAGCAATTGGCAAATCATCTGGACAAAAACTAGATCTCTAAACTATTCCACTCATCAAAACACATTCTAGAAATTCTAATAACTGAGATTAAAACATAAGAAGGAATTCACAGACATACTGAAAGAAAACATAGTCTTCAACTGAAGAACCTTCTAAACTTGGTACTAGAGGTAGCAACAAAACCATTTGTGGGTGTGATTACAGAAAAAATGTTAAAAGCCTGTCCCTCCAAAGCCACAGTAAGGTTTGGCTTTCCTCCTTCTCAGAAAGAAAAGGCTGAAACCAAAGACAAGGCTGTGGTTGTTCAGTTGCTGAGTTGTGTTTGACTCTTTGCAATCTCACGGACTGTAGCCCACCAGGCTCCTCTGTCTCTGGGATTCTCCAGGCAAGAATACTGGAGTGGGTTGCCATTTCCTCCTCCAGGGGATCTTCCTGACCCAGGAATCAAAACTGCATCTCCCGCATTAGCAAGTGGATTCTTTACCACAGAGCCACCTGGGAAGACCTAAAGACAAGGTACAAAGAGGAAACCTGTGACCGGGAAGAGAAAGGCAGAAGGCAGAGCACTATTTTCCTGGAAGACAAGGAGCAGATGCGAGACTGCTGCAAGACCAGGAGGAGGTGGACGCGGTCCACGTGGACCACAGAGAAGACACAGGTCCCCAGGGGCAGAAGGACAGGAGGAAACGGGAAGGGGCCCCATTCTCACTCTATGAAGTGGGCTCAGCCCCTCGGGAAGGGATCTCCCAGCTCCACCCACGCAGAACCACCCTGGAACACACCTATGCTCTCCTCCCGCCGATGCCCATCAAGCCCAGGAAGAAGCAGGTGTGGCAGGGCTGCCTTGTCTAGTGCACGGCTGCACCCAGCGATCTGTGTTTCTCCTCTGAGAACTTCTGCGAGGGCCAATTCAGCACCAGCCCCTCACCCCACACTGAGGACTAACCAGGAACAGCCTTAAAGAGCATCTGCTTCTCAAGTTCTCAGTAATGTGGGATAGCTGTCACCCTTTGGCAAAACAAAGACACCTGGCATACAATATCAAGATTGCTATGAAACAGGGATACTTATCATAAAGAAGAAAAAAAAGTAATGCAAATTATGAATGTGAAAATCAGACTTTCTAACAATTCATAAGGGCTTCCCTGGTGGCTCAGAGATAAAGAATTCTCCTGCTAATGAAGGAGATGCAGTTTTGATCCCCGGGTCGGGAAGACCCCTAGGAGAAGGAAATGGAAACCCACTCCAGTACTCTCGCCTGGAAAATCCCATGGAGGGAGGAACCTGGAAGGCTGCAGTCCATGGGGTCGCTGAGGGTCAGACACGACTGAGCGACTTCACTTTCACTTTTCCCTTTCATGCACTGGAGAAGGAAGTGGCAACCCACTCCAGTGTTCTTGCCTGGAGAATCCCGGGGACGGGGAGCCTGGTGGGCTACAGTCCATGGGGTCACAAAGAGTTAGTCACGACTTAGCGACTACACAACGTAATTCATAAAAACAGGACCTGCTGAGTTTCCTCTTGGAAAAACTCTCTTTCCTCTCTTCCTCTCTTTAGAAGCATGAACTTAGGCAGACTGTCACTTCTCTCAAAACTTCAAAAACCACTAAGAGGTAGAGGTCTGACAGTTCCCTGCCTTTCTATGAAGTAAAGCAGCAAAATGGCATTGTAACAGGAGTGGATGAAGAGTCGTTTGTGGGGTCTGGACTGGCTGGAGCATTCCCAGGCTCTGCAGGGCAATTAACATGAAAGGCTGTAGGACGCTGCCCTCAGCAAGGAAACAATGCTCCTCCTAAGATGCCCTCTCTGATACCAATGGTTGGTGTCTGCTCTGAATAGGAGGGGCATTTCCATTAACTTTACACAGTGTTGAACTTAATCCCATAGACTGAAAATGACTTGCCAGTTCAGCTCAATACAGAAATAGGATATAACCCAGTTCTCTTTGCTCAAAATAGATTGCATTCTTGTCCTACAACAACTACGAATGCTTCAGAGCACTCAAGGTTTTTTTGTTTTTTTTTAATTTGGATTCCACAAGGCGGCAAGGTACACCGGGAAGAGCGAGTGTTTTGCAGTTAATCACATTAATATCGAGACTTTCCATTTCCTACCTGTGTGACTTTGGCCAAATTCGTAATTAGTTAATTACAATCAGTTAACTTAATAATCCTACTCTTTTACTGAAAAGGATATGAGGTGGTCTACCTAAAGACATTGCTTCCGAGGTGGCTCAGTGGTAAAGAATCCACCTGCCAAGCAGGAGATGGGCTTGATCTCTGGATTGAGAAGACCCCCGGAGAAGGAAATGGCAATCCACTCTTGCCTGTATAATCTCATGGACAGAAGAGTCTGGTGGGCTACGGTCCATGGGGATCACAAAGAGTTGGACACCACTGAGTGACTAAAACAAAATAACCTAAAGACATAGCATAAAAATACAATTTTTTGTATTTTTTAAAAAATTTGTATTTTTAAAAATATCAGGCAGAAAAGAGAAACAAAGACAGTAAAATCAAGGGGGAAAAAAAAGACAAACAAACTTCATTGTAAAAGGTATTATATAGTTGCTACAAGTTAAGTGAAAAAAATCTGGCTCTGAACTTTAAAGACATTAAAACAAAACCTAAACAATCACTTTCAAACCCATTAGACAACATACTTAATCTGCACAAATTTATCTGAGATGGATAATATCACAGATCTTGAAGGTTTATCGTAAGAATTAAATGCTCTGTGAAAACACACTTGAGTAATCCTTGCTCACAGAAGCTGTCCCATAAAATAGTCTCTCTTTCTCTTAGGCTTTGCTGTGGTACATTTCCTGATTTAAGCCAAGGTTCAGAAGTGGTATTTGAGAAAGGCTATTCTAATCCCTTTTTTATTCAGAACATTACTTTTGCCCCACTGAAATAAAAAACAACACAGTCAATGCACTCCATAATATAGAATTTCAGGATTATAGAATCTCTGTACTAAAAAGAATACAAATGACTACATCCTGCAAATTATATTTGCTGCAACATCCTTAATGAGAAAACATGGCTTTGCACCCCTCAGCCTCCTCTCCAGATCAGATAGCATTAATTTTCAAAAGGACTAAAACTGCTGTTAGCAAGCAGAGGAGACTATATACTATTCAAATTACTAGGTCTTACACCTGGAACCTTGAAACGTATAGGAGGTTGTCAGACCACTAATCTTAGTGTGGTAATTAGGATTATCCCCACCTTCCAAAAAACACAGTATGTAAAGTAATAAACTCATTCTTCCCTTTCTTAAAGTGTAGAAACCTACAGATTTTAGAAAGTGCATCTGAAAACAAAGTGGTTTACAGCATAGATGACACGTGCAGATAACTGAAAAGGGCTTTAAAAACACCTCATCTGAGTGGCTGTCTTTCTGCCTTAAATAATTGAGGAGGAATGTGGAAAATCCCATGGACGGAGAAAGCTTGGAAGGCTGCAGTCCATGGGGTTGCTGAGGGTCAGACATGACTGAGCGACTTCACTTTCACACATCGGAGAAGGAAATGGCAACCAACTCCAGTGTTCTTGCCTGGAGAATCCCAGGGACAGAGGAGCCTGGTGGGCTGCCGTCTATGGGGTCGCACAGAGTCGGACACGACTGAAGTGACTTAGCAGTAGCAGCAGCAGTGACTCTAAGAAAAAGACCTGACATTTCCTTCTCTTGGCATAAAATTGTCCTGTTGCAGAAGGCGAGAGCCTTTCAGTGGAACGTAATGTAATTAATTCCAAAGGCCTGCAACATAAGGTAGACAGGTAATTGGATAGCTAAATGCCTTCTTCCATGTACAAGTAGAATTTGAATCCTAAGCTTCATGAAAATCCCTCATTTATCTAAATGGTCAGCACATGAATTCTTTGGATTATGAAGGCTTGCGGCAATTGATATTTTCCTATTCTCTACCAGGACTGCTAAATCTTCTATGAATTTGAAATCAATAAAATGCTGAAGTATTCCCATTAAATTTGAACTTTTATTGATTCAGAAGGAACACGATGACTCTTTTAGTGCCTTAGGGACATTATGCTAATTCACTGTTATTACAGAACCATGATTCTCATCTCACTTCATCCTGCTACAAGAGGCCCACTGTAGAGCTGATGTGCTCCATCCTGCCTTCAAACCCTCTTGCCACCTTCCACTTATCCAAAATAGAAGACAACCAAACTTGAGACTTACAAATCCTCAAGAACTTTTTGTTGTTGTTAAAAGTAAACTTGGGTGCTTCCCTGATGACTCAGTGGTAAAGAATCCGACTGCCAATGCAGGAGATGCAGGTTCGATCCATGGATTGGGAAGATCCCCTGGAGAAGGAAATGGAAACCCACTCCAGTATTCTTTATTCTTGCCTGGGAAATCCCACGGACAGAGGAGCCTGGCAGGCCACAGTCCACGGGGTCGCAAAGAGTCGGATACGACTGAGCGTGCACACACAATACTCTAGGCAGGGACTTCCCTGGTGGTCCAGGGGATGAGACTGTGCATCCAATGCACAGGGCCCAGTTTCAACCCCAGGTTAGGGAATTAGAGCCTGTGTGGCATAACTAAGACCTGTGCAGCCAAATAAATAGTTAAAAAAAAAAAATCCTCTGGGCAGCCCAGTGAGGGTGGTAGGATCCCCATCTCACACATGGGTGAGGCTCTGACGGGTTGTATAATACTCCCCAGTCTACCTGGAAGCCCAGAGGGTGGGTCAGGGCTCCTGCACACAGGTTTAAGCTCTGGAGCCGTTGCGTCCTGTCCTCCTTCCTCTCAGCCTGCTTGTCCCCTCACTAGGGTCCTGGCTTTTGGTGGCTGGTAAGAGGTGGCAGCCAGGATGCCTCAGAGGTAGAGGACAGCCCAGCTCCCACTGACCCTGCTTATATAGACACTGGGATCCCACAATTAATTCCCAGACCAGAAGGAACTGTGGTGAGAGTTATTTTTCAATACTGGACCACATTAGGTACTGTGGCACCTAATTTGTTGTTCAGTCGCTAAGTCCTGACTGCAGCATACCAGGCTCCCCTGTCCTTCATTATCTCCCAGAATTTGTTCAAATTCATGCCCAATGAGTCAGTGATGCCATCCAACCATGTCATCCTCTGCCGCCCCCTTCTCCTCCTGCCCTCAGTCTTTCCCAGCATCAGGGTCTTTTCCAATGAGCTGGCTCTTTACATCAAGAAGCCAAATTATTAGAGCATCAGTCCTTCCAGTTAATTTTCAGGGTTGACCTCCTTTAGGATTGACTGGCTTGATTTCCTTGCTGTCCAGGGGACTCTCAAGAGTTTTCTCCAGCATCACAATTTGAAAGTATCAATTCTCCAGTGCTCAGCCTTCTTTATGGTCCATCTCTCACATCTGTACATGACTACTGGAAACACCACAGTTTGACTATAAGGACTTTTTTCAGCAAAGTTCAAAACAAAATAAGAATATGTCTAATGTCAAGTAGTGCCATTTTCTATCCCTCTACAGGGTAAGAGTTCAGAAAGAAGAGAAAGGGCTTTTTCATATTTTAGAATTGAGTTGATTGGGAAATGAATTACTTTTATCATAAGAGCTGGTCCAAGGTTATCAAAGCCCTTGATAACCTTTCTCTTGTTTCATTTGCATGAAATTTCTTGATGGTTCTAAAAAACCATGTTATGATAGATGCAGCATAAATTTATAAAAGCTCAAGTTACAGAAATCCTGCCTGGCATATCTGTTTTGTTTAACACAGGAATATAATTTCAGAGATAAGAGTGTGAGACTCTGGGGTTACTTTCAGAGCTTATAAAAAAGAAGGCATTCATGGAATCAGACCCCATACTACCTGTATCTTGACAATCTCAAACGATATAGTTCCTTTTGTTTCCCTGCAAAAAATAAATAAATAAAAATAAAAAAGGATCTAAAATTTTCACCTTCTCTGAAATACACATATGTCTCATATGTACAAATCTGCCCCTGGATGTCAGGTGGGCTTCTTGGATGGCTCAATAGGTAAAGAATCTGTCTGCAATGCAAGAGACTCAGGGGACAAAGGTTCCATCCCTAGGCCGGGAAGATCCCCTAGAGGCAACCCACTCCAGTATTCTTGCCTGGAGAATCCCATGGACAGAGGAGCCTGGTGGGCTACAGTCTATAACATTGAAAAGAGCTGGAGACAACTTAGCAACTAAACACATACTGGATGTCAGGTAAAGAACCAAACCTGGATATGAAGACAACGTTCAAAAAGCAAAGTCCAAATATGGAAACGGCTCTGAGGTTAGGTCATTACTACACTTGTTGTTTAGTTGCTAGGTCATGTCTGACTCTTTTGTGACCCAGGCTCCTCTGTCCATGGGATTTCCCAGGCAAGAATCCTGGAGTGAGTTGCCATTTCCTTCTCCCGGGGATCTTCTCAACCCAGGGATTGAACACACATCTCCCACCTTGGCAGGAGACTCTTTACCGATGAGCCACCAGGGAAACAACATCATTACAGCAGAGCCCCCTAACTGCCAAACTAATTTGTTTCCATGACAACCAAACAACAATCTTCATATGATCAAACTAATAGTGCCTACGCCTGCCTGAACTCCAAGTTCCTTTTAGAAGGTCCTGTGGAATACATGAAATGCGTTAGTCAAATACATTTCAACTCCAGACTCTCCATTATTGAAATATGAACTAGGAGACTACAGTGTAATTATCTATAACTTAATATCATGCATTGTACAAGAGTTAATTTTTTCCTGTTAATTAGGAAACTATCAAACAACGATAAGTGTCTCATTCATATGTGAAAAGAAGTGAGCAGTTGGGGCTATTATTAATTTCCATATCACCTGAAGGCAGCTACACTTTTGACTTTATAATATCAATAAAAATGTCGATAGAAGCCACAAGGTGAGTCTTTTTCCATATGGCATTGTTAAATTCCACATGATATTTTTCAAAGCTTCTTTCCATTCCACATCTGATCCAGTGTCTGTCTGCTGTCTAAGACCACTCATCTGAGTACACCAAGCCCAAGTTCCCTTCCCCACCTCACGAACCACATTCACAGGAAGCATGGAACACGACAAAATCCTTCGTAGTGATCACAGATTGTCCAGAGAAATTTGTCAGGGTAAGGTGGACTCCGTTTCTACACTGAGAAATTATTTATCTTCAGACCCAGTGTCCCTAGAGAAGAAAGTATATCTCTGGCTTTCACTCAGATACCGGAAGCCCCAGGACGTGAGGGGGTGTTGCATGCTGCTTTTGTTCATTTGCAGAATAATCCTAAGAAGGAGAGTTGACTCAAGCCCATAAATTTAAATTCTGGAATGAATGGAACTGCATTAGACCCAGAAAAGTGTTCCAAACATGAAACTTACTGTAAAGTTAGCCTAGAACCCGAGTCAGTAACTCAGATCCCCTTCATTCCTTGGAAGACTGATTTGCCTATCCATCTAATAGATGGGTTTTTGGAAGTATTTGTTTGCTTATTTGGCTGCACGGGTCTTAGCTGTGGCATGTGGGATCTTTAGCTGTGGCATGTGGGATCTTAGTTGCTGCATGCAGGATCTATAGTTCTCTGACCAGGGACTGAAGCTGGGCCCCTGCATTGGGAGTATGGAGTCTTAGCCACTGGATCATCAGGGAAGTCCCTGATAGATGATTTTAAATACTCCTTAAGATGTAACTAAGGTCACAAATACTTAGGGAAGAGGCTAAATGAGTAACACTAAGGTATAAGAGGTGTGATAGACTTGTTTAATGACACCTCATCAAACTCAACACACAATTTCAAATCCCAGAGGCACACTTTGTACTTTGGTCTTGATATTAAAGGAGATAAATGGCTTTATAAATACATCACGTATGTGCATGTGAAACCCAATCTTGTGAACAAATTGAATTTTTAGTATTAAATGGGCACTGAAAACTGGCACCTGCCACTTAACCAAGGGTTCTGGCTGAACTTTAGCAAAGAAATCTAGGTTGCAAGTTCCTGGGTGCACACAGCTGTTCACTGGTCTCTTCAGCAGTCACAAGAGATGGAGAGGACACGGTCTAGAGTCAGGTCTGGATGCTCCCTCAGCTAAAAGCCAGATTTATCTCTCATAAAATCCTATTCGAAGACTCACATGAAACCATCTCCAAAAAAGGCCTTAGATTCAAAACGATATGAGTTTTGCTTTATCATCAGCAGACATCATCTTTTCCCTTGTTTCTAACTGTAATAAATCCCTAAATTTATACTCAAAGCTACTGCAATTATCAAAGTATTGACCAAAAAAAAAAAAAATTCCCTAAACTTTCCAAACATTTACTAAACGTTGCAACATGGTGTTTACCAATCCTTGGTACTAAGACAGACGAATTGCCCACATTAAATTTAAACTGTCCCTCTAAACCCAAGGCATGTACAAAACACACCTCTAAAAATACTCTGTATTAACGAGTTACATTAAATCTGACAATTAGAACTCCAATTAGCTTACATCATTAGCGTTCTTAACTTTCTATGAGCTCTTAATGCTTTTAACACTCTGTACCCTAAGCAAATACTGTAAAATAAATAATAGTCATGAAGCAATTAGTTGGACCATTACAGAAATATTTAATTAGACCATCAAAAAGACCTTAAATCCATTTACAAATAAAAAAGCTGAAAACCAAGTCTAATTGCCTTTACTATAAAATTTCATAACTACACAGTCTGTGAACAAATTTATATTAATATTAACCCCAAAACTCAGAGTAAATAACAGCAATAAAGGATGAGTATTGTTAACAACTAAATGTGTTTAGCCTCTTCTTTAAAACTTAATACTGTAGCCTACAGCTTTGATACAATCATCTATTTTATAATCCACTCAGACACCTCCCCAGTAAATGACAGATTTATTCCCCATTCACTAGGTGTATGTTCTTCAGATATCAAGTAAAAATGATTTTTTTTTCTTAACTGGAAAAAACATTTTAAGTTTTGAGATTATAGTTAAAGCAAATGTACTACTCGCTCATTAGCCCTATTAACTAAATGCCAACAAATTGAGAGGTAATTCCTTTTTTCTACTTTGTTGACTTCTGGGTCAACAAATTCATCTAAATAGAAATTACTACAAATTCCATATAAAATACTATGCATCACAGTTAATGATTCTTTGTTAAAAAAGATCAACAGAAATCCAGGCATCTTTAAAAAATTACGGAAAAATAAATTATACCTTGTACAAAAATATGCTTCATCTTTGATGGCTATTTCTTATACACAAAGGTGAGGTCTGGGGAGAGACACGGGGTGGGAGCAACTTCCTGTCTGTGATCTGAGAGTCCTGCTCAGGAATCTCTAGCTTATACATATAATTCCCATGATAGTAGTTCATGTGGGTTAAAGCAGATTATTTCTGTACAGGTGCATGTTACTCGTAAATAATTTGTGTATAAGTTACAGAAGCCCATTTAAGTTAGCTTAAGCAAAATGGCATTTATTATAAGGATGCAAGCAAATGTCATAGAACCTAATTTGCAGGAAGAATGGGTAGGTCTCAGGGAAATGAGAAGGTTCTCAGGCAGAAACAGAACTATTTCCTGAGCTCATCCTTCTCTGAATACCCTTCACCTCTGCTTCTGGGAAGAAAGGCCACCTTATTCCTATCTCTGATGACTGGCTTCTTCACCAAGACTTCTAGTTTTTCTTCTCCAAACTTTGCCCTGTAAGTCAGTTCAGTTCAGTTCAGTAGCTCAGTCGTGTCCAGCTCTTTGCGACCCCATGAATCCCAGCACGCCAGGCCTCCTTGTCCATCACCAACTCCTGGAGTTCACCCAAACTCATGTCCATCGAGTCAGTGATGCCATCCAGCCATCTCATCCTCTGTCATCCTTTTCTCCTGCCCCCAATCCCTCCCACCATCAGGGTCTTTTTGGTCCACAAACTTCTGGAATCTAATGCCTGATGATCTGAGGTGGAGCTGATGCAATAGTAATAAAGTGCACAATAAATGTATTGTGCCTGAACAATCCTGAAACCATCCTGCCAATGCCTGTCTATAGAAAAACTATCAAATTGTTAAAGTTGAGGACTGCCACTAAGTGACCTTGATGCTTAGAAAGCTGATCATGGTGTCATGTCTACAAACCACCTCTAGGGGACAATGCCATGTGACTCAAAGGTCCCAGGACCAAGGCTGGGATTAAGCTAGCTCAGATAACGGCTGCTCCTATCAGCTGCGTCCGTGGGACAGGGCCATGCCTTCCCCCATGAAGGGCGACAGACACCAGGCTGTGGCCTCAGGTCCGTCTGAGACAATGCTATCCAGAGGATGACATTAACCACTGGCACATACAGGAACACGGAGGGAGAGAGGCTCAGGCAGGTGCAACCTGATCCCGTCCCTAAACTTTAACTCTGCTGCCTTTTCAGGTGATGATGACCACTCAAGAGCTCTCCTGCACAGGTGGAAGCGACATCCCCCCAGCCCACTCTGGCACCCCAGCCCTGGCAGCTGGGGCCACTGTCAACGTCTGGCGATTCGGATACCCCTCAAGACAGGCCCCATGTGTGGAAACTAGGAATTGTTCTGGGAGGGAAAATGAATATGAAGACAAGATGAGACCGCTTCAGCTTGAAGATTTAAGTAAAAAATAACAGGACTCTTCTGCTTATAAAAATGAACATCTAGGCAAGAACAGGGCTAAAGGACAGAATCGTAATGAATGCAGCAGGAGGGAGAAAAACTGTCAAACTCCAAATTCTGAACCAAGATCCTCTTAAAGCCCAAACAAGAATGTTTCTAGGGCAACTGAATAAGGCTTCTTTGTAATACAAAGTAAACATAAGAACACAGGCCATCTTAGTATAATAACTACTTCCTTCTTGTCCCCAAATCTGCACTTCCTACCTGCCCCCTTCCCCACCACCTGCACCCACAACTGCCCCCCAGCCTGCCAAAGTCCTCCCTCTGACGATGAGCCCCAAGGTGCATTCTCCTCCACAAGCTTCTCTTTTCCTTTGCAGGTACAGTTCACTCTATTTGAATCTTGTTGTTCAGTCACTAAGTCATGTCCAACTCTTTACAACCCCATGGACTGTGGCCCGCCAGGCTCCTCTGTCCATGGGATTCTCCAGGCAAGAATACTGGAGTGGGTTGCCATTTCCTTCTCCAGGGGATCTTCCTCACCCAGGGATCGAACCTGTGGCTCCTGCACTGCCAGGCAGCTTCTTCACCACTGAACCACCAGGGAAGCCCTCTATTTTAATACTTAAGGTGTAATATTAGCTTCTTCATATTCACCTGGTTCCACAAAATAGGCTGCTCCTTTCCTGGTGACCCAGCCTGCATCCTTACCAGCTTTGCTTCTAGACCAAAAACAATGCAAGACACTGACAAAGTCTAAGTGGCTTTTAGATGAGTCACATAATGAAATAAACTCAAAAAAGGCTCAAGGAAATGTATAAACAGTAGTTTCATAACAGGTTTCAAAAGGAAAGAAAGGGAAGCCTAAGCTGCATCCTTAACTTGGAGGCTGTGAGGACGGAGGCGAGCTCTTTGCAGTCCTGGTGCGAGACAGGTGAAGAACCTGGAAAAAAAAAAAAAAAAGCCTGTTCCTGTCTCCTGGGGAAGATAAACCCACATCAGGACCAGCCCAGACCTGCTCTCTGAGTTCTCTCAGTGCTGCTGCTGCTGCTGCTAAGTCACTTCAGTCATGTCTGACGCTGTGTGACCCCTCAGACGGAAGCCCACCAGGCTCCCCCGTCCCTGGGATTCTCCAGGCAAGAACACTGGAGCAGGTTGTCATTTCCTTCTCCAGTGCATGAAAGGGAAAAGTGAAAGTGAAGTCACTCAGTCGTATCCAACTCTTAGTGACCCCATGGACTGCAGCCCACCAGGCTTTTCTGTCCATGGGATTTTCCAGGCAAGAGGACTGGAGTGGGGTGCCAGAGCCTTCTCCATCTCTCAGTGCTGCTGGGCTCAAAACCTTCAGGCATGAACTTTCCATACGAGGACTTTAGACCCAGCAAATACCAGACTGCTCATTCAACTACTGTCTCTCCACTCTAGCCCTCCTTTCTTTGACCCTGGCTTCAGGAACTCTCTCAACCTTTCTCCCTGGACGACTGTCTCCCCTTTAGGCTTTGCCAACGGGAGGCACGCAAGAGAGGCAGGGAGGCTGACAGGAGAGATTCCCTGTTTGCTTGCTGTCTGAGTGAAGGCCCTTCACCACAGCAGCATGGATGGTTCCAGAAGCTAGCGTTTACCCCACTCAGCCCCCACCCTCATTCAGCCTCATGACACTCTAGAGACAGGAGGCCAGGGCCCCCACCCGGCTGCCCCTGTGGTCTGAACCCCGAGATGCAGGCCCCCTGTGAGCTGCCAGACTCTGATAACCCCAGCTCTTCCTGTGGCCACTCCCCGCCCCAGGGGCGGGAGCTCTTCTTTGAACCACTCAGTTTTCTCAAGATCCCCACTGGGTTTGGTCACTTCTCCACTGTGAGACTTACTGCTCAGTGCCGCTATGAGAACCTTTCGCTTACTCCTCCAGTGATCCATAACCCTTTCTGCATGGTTGATCACCTTCGCCAAGCCTGAAAAGGCCAGACCTCCTCCATGTTTCTGACCTAAAATATCAGACACAGAGAGGAGGGACTGTTCCAGTTAGCTATTAACAATCCAACAAACAACAGGTCAGGATTTTAATAACTCATAGTAACTCAACGTGACAGCAAACTTCCTGAAGGCTTGTGTTAAAAAGTGCTGCTTGGTGGGTGCCTAAGTAAAACCTTGTCCTGTTGATGCGAGCTCAGCAGACAAGCCTGAGAGTCTCAGAACCAACAGTTAATCAGGTGACACCAAAAGTAACAGATTTTAGGGACTTCCCTGGCGGTCAAGTGGTTAAGACTTTCCTTCTCAGCTCAGGGGAGGGTGGTTTTGATTCCTGGTAGTGGAGCTAAGATTCCCATATGCCTCCCAGCCAAAAAACCAGAACACAAACAGCAGAAACAATATTGTTACCAAATTCAATAAAGACTTAAAAAAAATGGCCCACATAAAAAAAAAGTAACAGATTTTAAGTTTGGGTCAGAAGATTCCCAGAGAAGGAAATGGCAACCCCCTTCAGTATTCTTGCCTGGGAAATCCCATGGACAGAGGAGCCTGGAGGGCTATAGTCCATGGGGTTCAAAAGAGTTGGACACGACTTAGTGACTAGATACCAGATACCAAAACCAAGATGATCTTTCCAGGGAAGGGGAAGTTAGGGAGGCCTAAAGGTTGAGTGACAAGTAGCTTTTGACCTGTTTTACAACTTTATCATTTAAAAAAAGCATGTTATTATCCTGTGGCAAAGACCACTATTCCTCCCCATTTCCTTTCTCTTCTTCCATCTCATTAATTAACTCCTAATCTCGCAGTTTCATCCATGTTTGTGGCTATGTAGACTACAGATACATCCCCAGCATCCCTCAGAGGAAGGACATTCGACCAGCGGGACGTAGCTGCAGGTGATGTTACAGATGGAGCAGCCACCCCTTCCTGCGTCCATCCTTCCTACTGTGGGGTCACAGACCACGAGTTAATGACCGAGCAACAAGGCAGAAGGGGCACTGATGCCAACGATGTCACACAGGGCCAACCAAGAGTGGCTGGGTCAGTGTGGGTACTTACGTAGCTGGGAAAAGTCCTAACTTTTTAGACTTCTGTTACATGAGTCAAATCTGTATTTTGATATAAACCCCAAACATCTAAGCACCATCCTCACATTCACATGGAGCCAGGAGAGCCCTCCCTTTTCCCCGGGACAGCTGGGAAGATGGCAGGAGCCCTGTCTCAGAGACCTCCAGAGGCACTGTGCACACTGAACAGGTACTGAAAACGCTCAAGACGGATGATGCTAATTTTCAACACAGAACTTCCCTGGAGCAAAGGAAGACTATCTGTGACTACTGCAGGGAGTTTTCAAGATAACAGGTGGTGTTTTCGGTGTGAACCTTATTAGACACATATTTTAAAATTAGAAGCTTCACTCAACCTTGCCTACGTAAAAAAATGTATCCACCAAATATTTATGATTTTGATTTTCTGTGCTTGCAAAATGTCTATAAAAGTATTTATTTGGTTTAGTGGACCTGCTTTGATTATTTTCATGATATGAAACTAGTTCCCAGGAACTGAAACATAATTTATATGCTGGATATCTAATTCTACATGAATAGAAATCTAATATGGGTTATACCTAAAACCACGTGTCTAACAACCCAAGTCAAAGAACCACTTGTGTTGGGATGCCCTGGATAAAATAAATTCTTAAATATAAATACTCAGACTTATCGGGCTGCTGAAGCAATGGGGCAAGACGTAGGACAAGCCAAGCAGGGTTGTTCTAAGAGACCTCCTTGAACTGGTCGCTAGGATTTTTCTGTAATTGTGAAGTGTGTGCTGCATATGAGAATTTAACAACAAAACTGAAATCATGTTTGATGAATAATATAGCAGGATCAGAGAGCTGTCGGAGAGCAACACAGGAGCTCGCCAGAGTTTCCGAAGATGATCACGGGGTCCTTGGGTCTGAGGACCGAGGATGAAGTGCAGGCACCACCTGCAGACAAGGAGTGTTTGTCACTGGAACAGAAGCTTCTAGAAGGGCTCAGGCCAGTAAGACACGGCTGATGAGCAGGAGACCAAGTCATTATTATTTAGTTGCTCAGTCATGTCCGACTCTTTGGGACCTCATAGACTGTAGCCTGCCAGGCTCCTCTGTCCATGGGATTCTCCACACAAGAATACTGGAGTGGGTTGCCATTTCCTTCTCCAGGGGAGCTTCCTGACCCAGGGATCGAACCTGTGTCTCTTGAGTCTCCTGCATTGGCAGGTGGGTTCTTTACCACTGGTGCCACCTGGGAAGCCCTATACAAGGACTAAACAGGCATAATTCTCATTTTTAAACATTCCTAGTATGGGGAACAATATTTGAGGAAAATCAGAAGTGGCGGAACTGAATCAGTAAAAAAGAAGAATTAGTCTTTACAGCACAGAGACAACAGGACCGAGATGAGTAAAGTTAACAATGCATTTACTCAGCCTCATAATTAACCCCACGGTGGTGACTTCAAGTTCTTAACGCTCATTCACTACAGTGGAGGTTTAAAAGCTCAGACTGCTCAGGAACCACAGCTCAAAACTATGTGTGGACGGTGCCAGGGGAGAAAGTGCGGGAGACAGCGGGGTGCGCATCCAGCACAGACCAGAGGCTTGTCCAGCTGTGTTCACCTTCCAATCACTTCTGTGTTTCTCCATCTAACTGTTGGGTTAGCCAGGATGCACCCAAAATTAGTTAAACAAAAAATTTTATAAAGCATCTAAAAACCCAGAATCATATCTATGCTTTTTTATTTTTTGGTAAGGGGCAAGTGGAAAAACAACTCTGTAAATATGATTATAAACGATGATGTCAGATCTGTGATTCCCAGCACACTGGCATTTCTTTTTTCTTCCTAATATCCTCTTTCCCATAAATCACCTCCATGCTAAAATGACCAGATGTTAAAAGATTAGCTTACAGAACTATATCCTAGAAACAATACATAAATTGAAATATTTCGACAGTGAAATTTTTAAAAAGGCAATCCACACAGTAGTGCATATATGGTCTACCCCTGTGCTGTGCTCAGTCACCTCAGTCGTGTCCAGCTATTTGTGACCCCATGGACTGCAGCCCGCCAGCCACCTCTGTCCATGGGATTCTCCAGGCAAGAACACTGGAGTGGGCTGTCATGCCCTCCTCAAGGGGATCTTCCCCACCCAGGGACAGGATCCAGGTCTCCTGAATTGCAGGCAGATTCTTTACCATCTGAGCCACCAGGGAAGCCCTGGATTATTGCAAAAACACGAAGCTGTTGAATCTTCTGACCCTAAACAGAGCTTGTCTCCTGCTTGCCGGTTTATGCGATGCACGTTCTTTTTTTGGGAGGGGAAGCAGATTTTTTTCTTTAATTTTTAAAAATTTATTTTTAATTGAAGGACAATTGCTTTATAGTATTATGTTGGCTTCTTCCATACATCAACAAGAATCAGCCACAGGTATATATATGTCCCCTTCCTCTTGAACTTCTCACCCCTCTAGCTGTTACTGAGTCCCGGTTTGAGTTCCCTGAATCATACAGCAAATTCCCACAGGCTCTCTATTTCACATGGTAATGTACGTTTCCCTCTACCCTCTCCATTTGTCCCACCCTCTCCTCTCCCCTTGTCCCTGCCACCCCTCACCCTGCCCCATGCCGTGTCTACAAGTCTGCTCTTTGTGGACAGACACGTTCTGATCAGAAGACTGGAGCCAGGCCTTGCGGTTGCACCAGGAAATAAACCTCCCCACAGCACAGACATGGCCTCCACTACCTCCTGGTAACTCATCTCAGAGAGCAACTCTAAGCTGAGTATGCCTGGGCTTCAAGTCTCTTCTGCTTACGCAAATACCCAACATGTTTCAATCCCTTACACAGCCTGGGACAGAAAGCATTTACAAAGGCTTATAAATCATTCAGCTGTAGTCCCTGTATTCTGAGAACCTCAGGGAAGTCTCTCAGAGAGTAACTGCAGTCATCCAAATCCTAAAGGGTGCTAGCTCCCCCCTCTACCCGCTGTCCACCTTTCTTTCTGGGGCTCATTTTCTTTCACTCCAGCAGTCAGGCAGGCATCTAAGAGAGGGGTCAACACCCCAGGAATCCATGTGCCCACCATCCAGCCACTGGACACTGTACATTCTCCAGGTAGACAAATGGGATTCCAAGTGGTGGTGAGCAGACAGGAATGCAGATTTCTCTTGCTTTCTGCTTCACCACAGACCAGTCAAAGCCTGCTGGTTTTGTCTGTTGTTTTAGGGTGTCAGTCATCAAACAAAAGCAGCTATGAGAAGCAGCACTGGCCCCTAGATTTAAGAAATAAGTAAATCGAATACATACCTAAATGGAAGGCACTAGAAATAAATCCAGGATCAGACTTAATAAGGCGTTGCACATTTTCTGATCTTTTTTTTTTTTTAACCCATAAAGACTCTGATAAGTGGACTCATGCCTCATGATCTGATGAGAGATGGTGGGCATGGAGGGAAGTGGATTGAAACCTTCACTTGCAGGGTGTTAACACACTAAATCATCACAGTATGGTTTTCTTTTTTTTTTTTTTTTCCCCAATAATGTTATCAAGTAATGTTGCATGTTCCACTTGGTAATTTTAATTTCATTTGACTTTCATCACTGCATATATGAGGCAGTTTTAAATGAAGCCCATGCCAACCAAGGAAAATCGGCAGTTCTTTGGCAGAAAGGAATCTCCTGCAAGAACGCTGAATCTTTCATGTTACTTCCGTTTCTGGTCAATAGGTCACAAGAGGCAACAACTTCTTAGAGCATCTTGTCAAAAAGTGAGGCATGTAAGAGCTGTGGGGAGAGGCTGCACAGCAGTAACAGAATGAGCAGAAAGGTGTAGAAAAGGGTTGTCTCTAAATTTAGAAATGAAATTTTAATTTTTCATTAGCACTGACTCATCACGAGAGTTATGGGTATAACTGTGAAGGCTCAGTTATCTTAATTAAAAAGAACTGGGTATTTTCAGAAAATGTGATCTCTGTGTGTTAGAAAATTCTGAGTAAGCCTGCTGGACGTATCATTCAGAGGCAACATGCTGGGTGTCCAAATAGTAGGCTGGGGTTTTCTAGCTACTCTGTGGTCAAGAAAACATATGCCTGACATTTTTAACCTTGAAGGAATTATTCTCATATTCAGTGCCCACTGGAACCCAGAAACACTGATCAACTTCTCCACAAATGTCTCAACCAAAGAAGGAAATCTTCTGTCCAAGGGAGGAAAACCTAGTTGAGTAAATTTATTTTCATGAAAAAGTGAAAGAAACAGTAGGAAAGGCATCATAATTCATTAGAAAATAAAAATAGTGAACATGAATATATTACCTCTGCTGTTACCTTAAGTTAGCTTTTCTATAATATTAAAAATCTATTCCTAAACTGTCATGACAACGTCCTTTCAGGTACTGTCTGCATTTTATCAGTCCTTTGAAGCCATAAATCACTACACAAGATATGTCTGCTTTCAGACACAAGTAGCTGGTATTTAAGCTAAAGAAGGAGATCCAAATCAGAATACAAGTTGCAAGCCACTCTCTTTATCTTTGGGAAGTGATTTTTTTTTTTTTTCTGTTTTTTGGCAACAGAGAACAAAGACTTTAGCATTGACTTTTCCTCTTCATGTTGCCGGTTAATTGAGCAGAGGTCGAGGATGATAACTGCCTCGGGAAACAGGCCTGTGCACTGCAAAACAGTGTACTAGACTCTGCTGTGGCTTTATTCCCTCAGGCCCAGGTACGGCTGGTACTCTCCCAGTGCCAGTAATTCATGGAAAGGAAAATGAAGCCAGGTTCATTACAGCCGTCCTCAGATTTCAAAGGGGATGATGAAGAGAGAATCTAAGAATACCCGTGCGGAATACACACGCTCTGGCCACTCTTCAGGTCATGCCAGCGCTTCTCAAGCCGAGAGGCAGGGAGGACCTGAGGAAAGCAGGGCCTCTGGGGCTCTCCCATCCTTGCAAGTGTGAGGTTGCTTTTCAGAGTTTTCAAGGTTAACAACCTTGTTTATGTGCCCTCTATTTTATTTATTTTATCGAAAGTCTTTTTTATTTTATATTGGGGTATAGTTGATTAACAAGCTTATGTTAGTTTCAGGTGTACAGCAAAATGATTCAGTTATACATACACAAGTATCTATTCTTTTTCAAGTTCTTTTCCAATTTAGGTTATTACAGATTACTGAGCAGAGTTCCCTGTGCTATACTATAGGTCCTTGTTGGTTATCCATTTTGAATATAGCAGTGTGCACATGGAAGGAAAGCTATGACAAACCTAGGCAATGACTTAAAAAGCAGAGACATCACTTTGCCGACAAAGGTCCATAGTCAAAACTATGGCTTTTCCGGTAGTCATGTATGGATATGAGAGTTGGACCATAAAGAAGGCTGAGTCCCAAAGAAATGATGTTTCCAAACTGTGGTGCTAGAGAAGACTCTTGAGAGTCCCTTGGACAGTGAGGAGATCAAACCAGTCAATCCTAAAGGAAATCAACCCTGAATATTAGTTGGAAGGACTGATGCTGAAGCTGAAGTTCCAATAATTTGGCTACCTGATGCCAAGAGCCAACGTACTAGAAAAGACCCTGATGCTGGGAAAGATTGAAGGCAAAAGAAGAAGAGAGTAGCCGGGGATAAGATGGTTAGATAGCATCACCAACTCAGTGGACATTAGTTTGATCAAACTTTGGGAGGTAGTGAAGGACAGTGGAGCCTGACATGCTGCAGTCCATAGTGTCCTAAAGAGTCAGACATAACTTAAGAGACTGAACAAGTGTGTACATGTCGATTCCAACCACCCAGTCTATCACTCCTCCTCCCCAGATGCTTACATTTTTTTTAACTTTTTATTTTGTATTGGGGTATAGCTGATTAACAATGTTGTGACAGTTTCAGGTGAACAGTGAAGGAACTCAGTCGTACATATTCATGCATCCATTCTCCCCCAAACTCCCCTCCCATCCAGGTTGCCACACTTACATTTAAAGAAGTTACATGTGCCACGGTTTGGAGCGAAATGATAATTACAAAGAGTACCTCAATTTCATACTGAAAATGTACTCCTTTAAAATACTAAGGTACTTGGAAGCCATTCTCTTTCATTAGCACATTTTTGGAATAGAGAATTTTAGAAAACTATTTGCTAAAAGTATTATTCTCTTGACCACCCACTAAGCTCCCTGGACTGTAAACAAATTCAACTGACCACCACAATGGAAACACTCTCCTGCAAACTTCTTTTATAAACACTGGATATCGAATTCCCCAAGTCCATCATGAAGAGCAAGTTAATGAAATTGCATGCCTGTATTTCCCCATTCTACCAAGTCTTTGCTTAAGCACTAAAATCTAATTATATATTTTACATGATCAAAATTTCCAATCTTGACAGTGATCATTTAGCTTAAAAAACTAAACCCTCTACCATAGTAGGAAAATCTGCATGTATAATGAGATTTCAGTCTTCTCTATTCCATTATTCTAAAGAAGCACGTTGTCATCATTTGTTCTGTACCATAAACAAGCTTATTTGCCAAAATATCAAAAGGATTTTAAAATTCATTTTAAACACTCTGGCAAGAGTTAGTAGATTTTTGAACATGGGGTTTTAAACACTTTCTTTTACAGAAAAGATGTAAAATCCTACGGATTGTCAAGGTAAAAACACTGACTTACATGGGACACCTTGCTCTATTAGACACTATGAGACAAATTGTCAGATTAAATTTTAAGAAGCATAATGATCAAATTGTCTATAAGCTATGGTAAAATACTAAATTTCGTGATGAAATACTGGGAAAAGTGGGTTGTATTTAAATTACCCCAGGTAAGCAGAATTAAAACCTCTATCTAATAAGTCAAGAATTGCAGAAAATGTCTCATGTAAGTTTTCAAATGGCTGTATAAAGTAGACCTTTGATTTTTCAGATACAAGAGCCATGACTAACCAACAGCTCCAGTCCAGTAATAACCTATCACAGGGTAAACTTTTCTAGGCAAACATTTTCCATCACAAGCATATTTTTCTTAGCAGCAATAAACAATCAAGCAAACAAAAATATTTTAATTAATTTAACCCCACGAGGTCTTTAAGTCATTTTTGAAATGTTTAGACAAGTGATTAATGAGCCATAAATCTAAAACAGCAGTGGAATCTCCCTTCCGATTTCCCATACCTGGACATCTTTATCCAGGTACCTTTGATACATTCTGGCAAGATGAGGCTCGCATGACTCACTTAAGTATAGGGATCATTTTGGTTTCTTCTGGGGGGATAAAGGAGCTCTTATAGAATAAGAGATATTAATAATATATATATGAAATATTTGGGGCTCCCAGGTGGCTCAGTGGTAAAGAACCTGCCTGCCAATGCGGGAGACGTGGGTTTGATCCCTGGGTCAGGAAGATCCCCTGGAGAAGGGATTGGCAACCCACTTCAGTATTCTTGCCTAGAGAATCTCATGGACAAAGAAGCCTGGTGGGTTACAGTCCATAGGGTTGCTCTGAGTCGTATTTATAAAGACAAGAACTACAAATGCAAAAACGATGTGTAAGCTAAATAATCACTGAATGCGCAGTTTACTACTGAGCAGAGTAACATCCCTCCAAAGGACCAAACGTATTCTTAAACCCAGGGACCCAATAAAAGATTTTTAAAAAGAGAGATGAGGTCATCTTTGCTATACTATTCTCATGCAGAACGGCTCCCAACAGTATGTGATTTAATTTTAATTCATCCAGTTTAAAATATTCTTGGTAATAACATATTCCGACTGCTTGGCTTGGAAGCCTCTTAGCAGGCTCATTGGTATTGATATAATGCTGCAGCTAATTGTACCTTCTAGATTTGGGAGACCGGGCCATTCTGCAGCAATTCTACAAACCTAATTAGATAACACAAAGTTAATTTTTTCCTCAAATTTCGGTGTAGCGGTTCTTACATTCAGTGAGCTGGAACAGGCCTCCCTACTGGTGCATTTAAATGCTTCTCAGGAGCCACTCTTTAAAACTCTCCGAAGGCCAGGGAGCCCAGGAGGGAATTTATAATGGTGCAAAAATGAGAATGTTTCTCATTTTGAAATATTCAGGATCTTGGCAAATGAATCAACTGCAAGTTAGTTCTCCCCTCTCTAGAAAAGACTGAAGGAAGCCTTGGGTAATTGCAGTTCAGCATGTCTTAGTGCTGCTTTAGGGATCACGGGACTGAACCAGAATTAAACTGGAGACCTCATTTCATAAAACTAGCACTACTGAAACCCTGAGCACACAGTTTTGTTATTGTTTCTTCCTTTGGTTACACATCAGCCAAATTAATGTATTATTAAAAACATTATTAAAAATTGCCTAATAGCCTCAATATAAAATTCCTTTCCTTCCCAATTCCAAATATTAAAATGCTGTTCCAGCCACTGCTTTACAAGTTACTGGATTTCAGATTAAAAGACTGCTCCAAATGCCTAATATGTATTACCATATTTTAATATAATGTATATACATAGTATATATTATCAAAATTACATGACTGTGGTTTAGCTTAACATGTATGTACGTCTGTGTCTATGTCTACATATGGGTCGGGGAGGGGCGGGGGGTGGTGTGGAGAGGCACCTAATTAAGGCAGAAGAGAGATAACCCCACTTCCCACGTGGCTCAGATAGTAAAGAACCTGCCTGCCAATGCAGGAGACACAGGTTCGATCCCTGAATCGGGAAGATCCCCAGGAAAAGGAGATGGCAACCCATTCCAGCACTGTGCCCTCGAGAACTCCATGGGTAGTATTCTCACCTGGCAGACTACAGTCCTTGGGGTTGCAAAGAGTTGGACAGGATTTTGTGACAAAACAACCAACCTACCTCATTTGTGGGCAGTCCCGCTCCGGTAGTCACACTTCTCCAGTAAAACCCTCCTCCTGATTTGATCTGTCGTTTTCCCCTGGAAGGTGAGTGTTGCCTGCTTGAGTGTTTCTCCTGAGTCAGTGTACCTGGGCATCCTGTTCTGGACACGCCACAGGCCCTCCTCACCCCAGGGGCCAGCAATCGGTGCAGGCCCCAGGGGCTCTTGCATCCTTTGTTCTCCTCAGCAGTTCTGGTTGAGAAACACTCTCCAGGTCATCCTACTTCTGTCGATAGCACTGATTCCCACTCTGGGCTCCGTACAACCTGCAGATGCCCCAACTCCACTGACCTGGAATCACTTTAGGCCCAAAATGCACAAATGTTTTATCTTCAGCCCCCAGTTCTACTCATCCTCTGCACCACAACTTTGCAGTCTTTGCAAAGACTCATCTTCTAGACCAGACTTTCAAAAATCCAGTCGCTACACTAGCAGCTTCACCTGGGAACTAGTTTCCATCACAAGTTCTCCGCCCCACCCCAGACCTCGGGGAATCAGAAAGTCTGGGCAGGAGGCCAGATGACCCGGGTTCTAACACACCCTATGGGCAATTCTGATGCCTGTTCAAAGTTGAGAACTGCTGCTTCAGGTTTGTTCCTTTGGAGGAACCAGCATCCGATCCCTACCACCTCGTCCAGAGAGCACAGCTCCTGCTCCCACCAGCCACACTGGTGATTCTATCGTCATCACCTTCCTCCCCACGCACTCGTTTTCCTGGCCCCCTCCTGTTTAGGGCTTGGCAGGAGCCACAGAGATAGTTCTCTCCTCACTGAAATNTCCCTACCACCTCGTCCAGAGAGCACAGCTCCTGCTCCCACCAGCCACACTGGTGATTCTATCGTCATCACCTTCCTCCCCACGCACTCGTTTTCCTCCTGTTTAGGGCTTGGCAGGAGCCACAGAGATAGTTCTTTCCTCACTGAAATCCGGCCTCGGCACTGTTCCCAGATCACCCTGTGGAGCCAGCTTGGAACATTCACGGTATTCAGTGCTTAGGGCTCGAACTCTCTTTCCCTCTCCGGGTTCTCTTCCAGGCGCCTGTCCCCAGGGTCTGCAGAGATCCTTTCTGCTTCTGCACGCCCATTCCCTATCCCCGTGCAGTAGCACGATGACCACATAATTCATCATCTGACCCAGAGCGTCCCTGAGGACATCTGGCATCCTATCAAGTGCCACCCGCCCTCCAGATGCGCTCGTCACCACCACGCGGGGCCTTCTGTCTACTTCTCACGCATTCTGGGCTCTTCCACCCTCGGGGCGGCCCTGCCTGTCCCCNGGGTAGTGAGGGGAGGGGAAAGGGTTAGAGGGCACAGCTGGTCAGGACGCCTGAGAATGACTGTGTACATGACCTTGGGCAGGGTTCATGGCTCTGGAACTCAGGGGCCTCCCTTTTACAGTGAGGATTACACGAGACTGCGCTAGAGGGTTATTACTACAATTAACATCACACAGGACTGACTGTGTTATCTGTTATCACCATGCATTTTACTGCTTTAGAGAATCACCAATGACCAGGGCACACGAAGGTATTGAGGAGACAAGAGTTTGAATCTTCTAATCAGGGAGCCAGCAGTGGAATGTCACCACACCCCAACTCCACCTTGGAGNTGTGTTATCTGTTATCACCATGCATTTTACTGCTTTAGAGAATCACCAATGACCAGGGCACACGAAGGTATTGAGGAGACAAGAGTTTGAATCTTCTAATCAGGGAGCCAGCAGTGGAATGTCACCACACCCCAACTCCACCTTGGAGGCTTCCAAAACACTGCTCTTCCTGCTCCACCAGTAACACCCCAACCGGGTTCCTTAGCCTCCCATTCAGGGCCTTCAGAATGTGGCCCAGACTTACTCTTCCAATCTTAGGTTCCACTACTTGTCATGAGTAAAACCAGCCTCCATTTGGTCTCACCAGATTCCTTGCATCCAGAACACTCTTCCCTGTGCGAACCCCACCCTGCGCCAGGTAGAGCCGAACACCAGGCTCTGGCCTCCGAGCACCCACCTCCTGCAGCTGTGGTGGGGCCTCTGGGTGGGGGTGACACAGGACGGAGCCTGTGTCCAGGACACCCCTAGGTCTCCAGCGCCCAGCCGGGTGCCTCAGGACACCCCTAGGTCTCCAGCGCCCAGCCGGGTGCCTCAGGGGTCCTCCATTCACTATTTAGAGTAGATGGATGGCTGGAGGTTGGGAGGTAGGGTAAAAACGCCTGATTCCTGAATGAAAAGAACACTGCTACTTTTATAGACAAATACCTTCTGTGTGGTCATTGGATCAAGACCTGAGTAACATCTTTACTACATCAAAAGCATTCCACCTCCTCTACGGCACCGGACCGAGTCTCTGACGCCTGGAGTGATGCCTGGCGCTGAGTAAATGCTCGGTGGGTATGTCACTTCTACTGAGGGAGTGACTGTCGGTTACAGCGCAAATACTCTCCCAGCTCTCACATTGATAATATACCTTCTACCCTTTCACCCTTCCCTCTTCCACCTTACAGAACCCAAATATAAAAACATTCCTGATATTCCCTGGTGGTCCAGTGGCTAAGACTTTGAGCTCCCTATGCAGGGGAGCAGGGTTCCATCCCTGGTCAGAGAACCAGATCCCACACACTGCAATTAAGACCTGATGCAACCAAAAAAAAAAAAAAAAAAATCATTCCTTTCATAGCTTCAGGCTGTGTCCATTCTTCTCTAGAGAAATTTCAAATTCTTGATTTCGCTAGTTGTCTTCTTCTGTCAGATTGTGCATTCATTCTTCAGGGATGAAAATTAGAATCCAAAATACAAACGAAGACAACAACTGAAGTTGAAGCTGAATAATCACAACCCAGTTCCAATGTTAAAGAGCTGTTCAAATCTTGCTGACCAAGCTTTTTTTTTTAATAACTCAAGTTGGAAATTACAAATAATGTTTACAAATGGCCCAAGCTCAGAACTCTGATGCTCAATAATGCATTACTTTCTCTCGTCTCTAATTTACTATTAACTGATCTAATGCAGTCTTTACCAGGATCAAACTGAAGCCGGTACCTTATCTCCCTTTTCAAGCAGCTGGTCCCATCACAAAAGAGTTTCCCAAATTCTATTTCCACGCTTTCTTTACTAGTAATTGTGCACTCCCTGAACGGCTGTCCTAAGCCTTTTCCACCTGCTAAGGGGACATCCTATGACTGCTCCCAGAGTGAGGTATCCTTACACAGACACCAGAGTAAGGAGGGGAAGGAACCAAGGCCATGTGGGTGCGCGAGTCTCTTCAACTAGGAAGTGATCCCATTAGAGCAGAGCTTTTTCTTAAGGCCATCTTGGTACTCTCAGTGGGGTCTGGAGCAGGGGGTGGCGGTGTGTCCCAGAAATTAGAATTGTATTTTGGGTATTCATCCCTGAAGAATGAATGTACAATCGGAAGGAGGAAGAAAAGTAATGAAATCAAGCATGTGAAATTTCTAGAGCTGAATGGACACAGCATGAGGCTGTGAGAGGAATGCTTTTATAGCCAGGCTCTGTATAGTGGAAGAGGGAAGGTGAGGAAGTAGAATGTGTATTAACAGCCTGGACAGAGTTCTGTGAGAACTGGGAGAGTATCTGCACTGTACTCAGGGCAGTCACTCCCTCAAGAGATGTGTCAAATACCCACGGAGTGCTTGCCAAGCCCAACCACTGCTCTAGCAGAACTGATGTCTGACCTTCCACCTCCGGATGGAAAATACTTCCACAGAATCGACAGACACAGAAATTCTTAGGGATGTCTGCAGTTCCAGGGCGCCCAGCCCGGCAGGGGGGAGCCGTGGATGAATGCTGCAGCACCGTGGAAGGGGAGGGAGAAATTCCACGAGCAGGAAACGTGACTCCTGCCTCTCAAAGACTCAGTGCTTCACAGGCACCTGTAAGAAATGCGAGAGCTCCAGAGTCTCAACCCAGGAGAATGCATGTGCACACAAACCTGCATTAATTTCAGGAAGCCTGTAGAACCCTAATTTCTTGGACTTGGCAACATGGGAAGTTTTCACCACAAGAGTAGGAGAGCACAGCAAAACAGAGAATGAAAGCCAGTCTCGGGGCATTTCACTTGGGCAACTGAAACAACAGTGACCTCTTCTGACGCTACACTTCTGCTAAGTGACAGCTCCATCCCTAATAAATGAGCTTTTGTTGGAAATAAAATACCATGGTCAAGGGCAGAACTGTTCTGTTTGCAGCTGATCACAGCTGAGATAAAAGGCTTTGCTAAGGTAGAACCTGACCAACTGGATAGCCAATTCAGTCACAGCCTCACTAACCAAGGCTCCTTTCCGCTGGTCTCAGCTTATCACATAGAACCTCTCCATCTAGCAACAGTTCTTGAATGAGTCCTACTCTGCACGCCCTGAACCTAAATGGCATTAATAGTTTGACTTAAGCAACATTGGTACACACTGCGAACCACCAGTTCACAGGCAGCTTCTCACCAGCACTGAATCTTTACAGGAGAAGCACAGAACTGTCAACATCTCCATTTTAGACCTTTAGTTTTGGAGGCTAACGATTCGATGTTAAACACTCAGGGCTGGAACCTTGGAGAAATGGTCTAGGAGATACTGTAATTTATTTAATTAAAGGAACTGTCTACACTTTGGAAGTGCTAAACAGATGGTTGTAGTACACGCTGACCTTAAAATATTCTGAGAACAAAGCCTAAAAAGATAAGCCTTCACATTAGAACTGCAAAATGTAACATTGGAATGCACAGATTTTGGTCTTCAGAACCCTCCATGTAACAAACAACCTGTCACTTTCCTATCACTTATTGGGTGCCTCTGGTCACCTTCCTTCTCCTTCACTCCCATGTGCAAACACCTAGTCCTGGTGCCTCTGCATCTCCATTGAATAGCTCTTGAATTAACTGACTTTTCTCCCCTTCCCCTGTCACTCTGCCAATTCCATCAACATCACATCCCACCCAGGCTATTATAACCTCCAACAGGAATTCCCATCTGCTCCTGCTCTAAACCAACACCGCCAGAGTGATCTCTTCAAAGCACAAATCTGATCGTGTCTCTCCCCTATATAAAAATCCTTCCACGAGCTTCATCTTTGGAGTTGATGGCTGCTCTAAAGACCTGATCCCTGGCCTGGTCTCTTTGCACCCTCACTCTTCCTGCCCTAACTGTTGTTGTTCAGTCACTCGTGACCCCCCAAAGTGCAGCACTTCATGCTCCTCTGTCCTTCACTATCTCCCGGAATTTGCTCAAATTGCTGTCCATTGAGTTGGTGATGCCTCCAACCATTGCATCCTGTTGCCCACTTCTCCTGCCTTCAATCTTTCCCATCATCAGAGTCTTTTCCAATGAGTCGGCTCTCTGCATCAGGTGGCCAAAGTACTGTTCTAACTCCACTGGTCTTATTCTACTTCCTCAGATCACCATGCTACCTCCTACCTCAGAACCTTTGCACATACTCCTCCCTCTCAGGCCTGCCCCCCTCCCACTCCCAGATCAACAGCGACTCTTCTTCAGATCCTCAGATTCGAACTCAAGGGCCATTTCTTCAGATAAGGCTTTCATGCCCAAGCATCACCATTTTGTTACCCGCTGTGGGGTTTTTTTTCCACAGCATGTGGCACAATTTTTATTTATAGGTCTGTGAAGTCTTGATTAATGTGATTTTTGATCCAGTAGCCTACATGATTCAAAAGTTTAGGGACAAGGAGTATTTCCCTAACAAGTAACACGAGGACATAGGAGGTACTCAAAAATGTTTGTTGAATAAATGAAAACTTATCCAACGGAGTATGATTTGAATGGTAAGATCACGTTTCACATCATTCACATCAGAGAAACAGCAAGAGGCCCACGGATGAGAAAGTGAAAAGAATTGTGTTTCTGTTGTCTTGACCATAGGTGACCTGTTTTGCTGGGCAGATCTAAAGGAGGAGGTAGTCCAGGGGAAAAAGCACCTGGCTGCAGCAGACTTTTGTGCCTGGAACACTGAAAGATTAAGGCAGGAAGCTACATGGGGTGAACCTGCCAGGACCAGCTTGCTAGAGTAGAGGCAGAATTTGTATTTGGTAAATGGGATTATTCCAGACTATCTCAGGTCATTTATCAGAATCCAGAAAGCCTTATAAATGGACCAGCTTAAGGAGAGGCAGATGTTTCACCATGGGTGGAGTATGTGTAATCATAAAGTAAAAGACCAGAAGGGGGAAGGGAAACTCAGGAGTCTTCCCTAAGTGAGACGTCCTGGGACAGCTGCATCTCAGAAGCTCTTAGCTTAGTTTTGATTAAAAGGGAGCAGTAGTACCTTACTGCACTCTTATGACTTATCCGCTGTATCTTCAACTGCTTAGTTAATATTTACCTGCAAACTTAGTAAAGACGTTTGGCTCTCCAGATACATAAAGCAATCTTCTTAATGTTAATTGTTTGAAAGTCTTACAAAGCTAGTTTTGGCAAAGCTAGTTTCTGTCTTTGTCAAATGACAGAAATTATTACTGGATCCACCGACAAGCTATATTCAATAAGCTGGACCAAAAATTAAGTTATAACCACCTCCTATAGCTATTAAATGAGCTCATGGCCCAGTCCCTGTATTAGCAGTAATAAAAACATTTCAGTATTTCAGGACCTTGGTGCTGACACTCCATCACCCCTTTGTAAGATTTTGTCATCTGAACTACAGGACACTCTGAATATGGCTAATTCTGTCACTCTTTCCGTAGTTTCTCCCCCCAGGANAACAAACAACCTGTCACTTTCCTATCACTTATTGGGTGCCTCTGGTCACCTTCCTTCTCCTTCACTCCCATGTGCAAACACCTAGTCCTGGTGCCTCTGCATCTCCATTGAATAGCTCTTGAATTAACTGACTTTTCTCCCCTTCCCCTGTCACTCTGCCAATTCCATCAACATCACATCCCACCCAGGCTATTATAACCTCCAACAGGAATTCCCATCTGCTCCTGCTCTAAACCAACACCGCCAGAGTGATCTCTTCAAAGCACAAATCTGATCGTGTCTCTCCTCTATATAAAAATCCTTCCACGAGCTTCATCTTTGGAGTTGATGGCTGCTCTAAAGACCTGATCCCTGGCCTGGTCTCTTTGCACCCTCACTCTTCCTGCCCTAACTGTTGTTGTTCAGTCGCTCGTGACCCCCCAAAGTGCAGCACTTCATGCTCCTCTGTCCTTCACTATCTCCCGGAATTTGCTCAAATTGCTGTCCATTGAGTTGGTGATGCCTCCAACCATTGCATCCTGTTGCCCACTTCTCCTGCCTTCAATCTTTCCCATCATCAGAGTCTTTTCCAATGAGTCGGCTCTCTGCATCAGGTGGCCAAAGTACTGTTCTAACTCCACTGGTCTTATTCTACTTCCTCAGATCACCATGCTACCTCCTACCTCAGAACCTTTGCACATACTCCTCCCTCTCAGGCCTGCCCCCTCCCACTCCCAGATCAACAGCGACTCTTCTTCAGATCCTCAGATTCGAACTCAAGGGCCATTTCTTCAGATAAGGCTTTCATGCCCAAGCATCACCATTTTGTTACCCGCTGTGGGGTTTTTTTTCCACAGCATGTGGCACAATTTTTATTTATAGGTCTGTGAAGTCTTGATTAATGTGATTTTTGATCCAGTAGCCTACATGATTCAAAAGTTTAGGGACAAGGAGTATTTCCCTAACAAGTAACACGAGGACATAGGAGGTACTCAAAAATGTTTGTTGAATAAATGAAAACTTATCCAACGGAGTATGATTTGAATGGTAAGATCACGTTTCACATCATTCACATCAGAGAAACAGCAAGAGGCCCACGGATGAGAAAGTGAAAAGAATTGTGTTTCTGTTGTCTTGACCATAGGTGACCTGTTTTGCTGGGCAGATCTAAAGGAGGAGGTAGTCCAGGGGAAAAAGCACCTGGCTGCAGCAGACTTTTGTGCCTGGAACACTGAAAGATTAAGGCAGGAAGCTACATGGGGTGAACCTGCCAGGACCAGCTTGCTAGAGTAGAGGCAGAATTTGTATTTGGTAAATGGGATTATTCCAGACTATCTCAGGTCATTTATCAGAATCCAGAAAGCCTTATAAATGGACCAGCTTAAGGAGAGGCAGATGTTTCACCATGGGTGGAGTATGTGTAATCATAAAGTAAAAGACCAGAAGGGGGAAGGGAAACTCAGGAGTCTTCCCTAAGTGAGACGTCCTGGGACAGCTGCATCTCAGAAGCTCTTAGCTTAGTTTTGATTAAAAGGGAGCAGTAGTACCTTACTGCACTCTTATGACTTATCCGCTGTATCTTCAACTGCTTAGTTAATATTTACCTGCAAACTTAGTAAAGACGTTTGGCTCTCCAGATACATAAAGCAATCTTCTTAATGTTAATTGTTTGAAAGTCTTACAAAGCTAGTTTTGGCAAAGCTAGTTTCTGTCTTTGTCAAATGACAGAAATTATTACTGGATCCACCGACAAGCTATATTCAATAAGCTGGACCAAAAATTAAGTTATAACCACCTCCTATAGCTATTAAATGAGCTCATGGCCCAGTCCCTGTATTAGCAGTAATAAAAACATTTCAGTATTTCAGGACCTTGGTGCTGACACTCCATCACCCCTTTGTAAGATTTTGTCATCTGAACTACAGGACACTCTGAATATGGCTAATTCTGTCACTCTTTCCGTAGTTTCTCCCCCCAGGATATGGCGTTTAAACGTCTCCAGCTCTGTTAAAGGCCATTTGTGATCACAAATACTTTCAAACAACTGCAGTATTCGGTAGTCCTTGGTAAGTCATTTTGAAAGCAAAATCATAAAGAGGTCACCATCACTCCACGAGAGCTGAGGGGCTTAAAACCACAAACACATTCAAAAGGAAAGCTGGGTACTTTTTATTATCCTTAATTTAAATGACTTCAAGGGAAACCCCCCACCCCTCCAAGACGTTACAGAGATCCCAGTGCCATTAAGTCTTCAAATGAACGCTACAACTTTAGAGTACATCTCAATAGTAAATCTAACTCCAACACAGGGGCAGAAGCTGATAAGGAAATCTCTTCCTACTATTCTTAGTTTTGAAAGGATGCCTGCTCACTCAACTTCCAGACGCTAACTTTCCAGAAGGAAAGTTAATAAAGGGGACCCCTTGGATGCAATGCAGATGCTATTTGCAGAAGGCGCTGGAAGCGGC
>SJYV01013294.1:0-15780 GCA_006410875.1 Neotragus pygmaeus | reverse complement strand
CAGCTTGTGTTTCTTCCAGTCCAGCGTTTCTCATGATGTACTCTGCATAGAAGTTCAATAAGCAGGGTGACAATATACAGCCTTGATGTACTCCTTTTCCTCTTTGGAACCAGTCTGTTGTTCCATGTCCGTTTCTAACTGTTGCTTCCTGACCTGCATACAGATTTCTCAAGAGGCAGGTCAGGTGGTCTGGTATTCCCATATCTTTCAGAATTGTCCACAGTTTATTGTGATCCACACAGTCAAAGGCTTTGGCATAGTCAATAAAGCAGAAATAGATGTTTTTCTGGAACTCTCTTGCTTTTTCCATGATCCAGCGGATGTTGGCAATTTGATCTCTGGTTCCTCTGCCTTTTCTAAAACCAGTATAAATACTGATATCGAAGATCAAAGTCCTACTGTACTGAACATGTAGGGTAATCATCACAAGGTCTCTCTCTCCCCGCATGCAAACATAAACGGTCCAGGATGATCCGTCTTCATTGCCTGGTTTATCCCGGGGTCTGGCTGTGACCCCAGGGGGCACTTGGGCAGATAGGGTAGAAGGTCCCCAGAGGTTCAGTTCTCAAGGATCATGCCTCCTCAGTCCAAAAATACCATCAGCTGTCTTTTCCAACTTCACTCTCTCCTCTGCTGTGTCTGCCAGGCCTCTGGTTTATTTTTTAGGGACTGAAATACTCTGCTGGCCACCTCTTTCCACTCTCAGACAAACCAAGTACATCCTTAGTTATCCTTCAGATCGGTGTTTGAAGGTCATTTCTGCCACGCCAGGGGGTCTTGCCACACATGATGGGAGGTCATCAGCCTGTGATAGGAGCTGGTGCCTCTTCCCTTGTCTGTCTCCCCCTCCAGACTGAGTGCTCCAGAAGACAGAATTTTGTTAACCGTTGCTTCCCCAGGGCCTAGACACTAGGCCCAGCTGGTTTGTTGAATGAATGAAGGTTCTGCAAGAAATGGTTGATCTCATTGAGGTGAGTTCTCTTTTATTCTTAAGGTCTCTTAATTCTTCAGGTTTGTCACCAGGGATTCACATAGTCATTCAAAGTGAATTCTTCTTTCCTCCACTGTTTCCTTGATAACAATTCCATTTATAGTGTTTAAGCAGCCTCACTTTGCTAAGACATTCTGCTGATAAAGTAGGTTAGACCACTCCTTTCAGCGATGGGGACAATTTCGGGGCTGTCTGCTCTTCTGACTGTAGGTCAGCTCCAGAAGGTCTCCTGCTGGCAGAAATCTGGGTGTATCCAGGCTCCCTCCTAGGGTCCCCGTTCTTCTGAAGTGGATGAGCAAGAATCACTGAGCCTTGGGAAGCCTGAGCTGAGACGTAAGGAGACCCTGGGTCTCACATCTCAGAAACTCTTGCCCACTTGCCTTGACCGGGGCCTCCGTCCCTAAACCCTAATCTTTTTTCTGAAACTGAACCTCACTCATGGATCTTATCCTTCTTTCTGTGCTCTCAATCGCTCAGTCGTGTCCAACTCTTTGTGATCCCATGGACTGTAGCCCACCAGGCTCCTCTGTTCACGGGATTCTCCAGGCAAGAATACTGGGTGGGTTGCCATTTCTCCTCCAGGGGATCTTCCCGACCCAGTGATTGAACGTGCATCTCTGGCATCTTCTGCATTGGCAGGTGGAATCTTTACTACTGAGCCACCTGGGAAGCCTTTTTTAAACTGTAACTAGGCACCTCCATTCCTCTTGTCCAAACAGGACCTCACCTGGTGACACCGAACTTTCACTGAGAGCTGGGGTCCCAGGCTTCTCTGTGGCTGTGTACCAGGTGCCTCTGTTTGCCCTCTCTGAGCGTGAGACTGTCTGTCCTATGGCTCTCCTGCCCCCAGAGCCTTTCCTCAGAGGCTTTCTCTGCTCAGCACTCCCAGGGCTGCTGTTTGCTCCCCAGATGTCACAGGGGTGAGCCTAGGCCCTGGAGGGGAGATGGGGAGCTTGAAGCCGAGCCTAGGAGGCTTGGGGGAGGGGATGGGGATAGGTCTAGGCAGATGGGGCAGCACCTGTTGCCCCCCAACGGTGTCCTGGGGTTGGGCAGTCCCTCCTCTCAGAATCAGCCTTTGGGCCTCTCTGGGTCCTTGTCTGCCTCTTCTCTCTGCCTCTGTACTCCTGTTCACACCTTTCCAAGTTTCTGTCTTTGAGTGTCTGTTTCTGCTTTAGAAGAGAAGCAAATACAACCCAGTCTGGCGGGGTGTGTGTGTGTGTGTGTGCGTGCGTGCATGATAGAGAGGCCACTCTCCCCTAGGGAGCTATGGATTTCTCAAAGAGAAACAAGGGGCCCTTTTGGAAATTGGTGCGCTCTGTTCCAGACTGTAGCCTGGATCCTCTGTCTCCTGTCCCTCTTTCAGCTTCTGGGTGGGCCACCTGGATGGCATCTGTGTTTCCCTGCCCCTTTACTAACCACTGCCTCTCCCACTCTCTCTCTCTCTCTATGGGGGCACACAGGGAATCCCAATACTTTCCTGGATCTGCCCAGACCTTTATAGGACCTGAAAAGGAAGTAGGTGGGGCAATGGGATGTTTGGGGTGGAGACTGGTGGGGAAAAGGGAGGGAAAAACTGGGGGAGGGGGCCTCCTTCCCCAGGATGAAAGTCACAGAGAAAGGGGGGCTGTGGGCTGGTCCCAGAGGGAGGGGCCATGGGCTGGACTTGTGCTTTGAAAATTGAGCAGATACCCCAGTGCCATCACTCCAATACCAACCCCCAAAACCCCTGCAGGGCTCAGGCGCAAGGCAGGAATGCCAACAGCTTTTATGGGCCCCAGATTGCAAGGAGGTGGCAATTAGCCCTCAGTGGGTCAAAGGGGAGCAACAATGTGTCCTGCCTTTTGAGACTTGGAGGAGCCCCTGCAGGGAGACCTCAAAAGTGGCTGTTCTCCCAGGAGCCTCTAGGCCCTTGGTCTCCCCCAGTGCCAGTCTCCTCGACTTCAAAACCAGGAACCCCCTCACCCAAGTAAAACTGCCTCTGATGGACCCCACTGTCCAGTTCCATTTGGTGTCAGAGCCCCACTCACTGATATAACTTCCTGCATCCCCTCCCCAAACGCTCTTCTGGGGGCTTGACCAGATGGTGAGCTTAGGTCATGGAGCAGAATTTAAGAGGTTGTATTTCTTATGGGATTCAGTTGCTTTATATCTTTCAGATGGGCATACATGTACTTAGAACACTTTCCAAAATTTTGAAACCCCAATGAACATGTGCCACTGGTATTCTCACAGAAGAAAGGGATGAAAATTCTAGCCAAAGTCAGACTTAATGAATGAAGGCTGAGATCTTTCTATATCATAAATACATCCTCATTTTTGATCCCCATGAACCCTCTGTCTATGTACCTTTAACCGAAGTTTTAACTCTAACCACAGCCTCAGTTCAGTTCAGTCGCTCAGTTGGGTCCGACTCTTTGTGACCCCATGAATTGCAGCACGCCAGGCCTCCCTGTCCATCACCAACTCCCAGAGTTCACTCAGACTCAAGTCCATCGAGTTAGTGATGTCATCCAGCCATCTCATCCTCGGTCGTCCCCTTCTCCTCCCGCCCCCAATTCCTCCTAGCATCAGAGTCTTTTCCAATGAGTCAACTCTTCGCATGAGGTGGTCAAAGTACCGGAGTTTCAGCTTTAGCATCATTCCTTCCAAAGAAATTCCAGGGCTGATTTCCTTCAGAATGGACTGGTTGGATCTCCTTGCAGTCCAAAGGACTCTCAAGAGTCTTCTCCAACACCACAGCTCAAAAGCATCAATTCTTCAGCACTCAGCTTTCTTCATAGTCCAATTCTCACATCCATACATGACCACTGGAAAAACCATAGCCTTGACTAGACGGACCTTAGTTGGCAAAGTAAGGTCTCTGCTTTTGAATATGCCGTCTAGGTTGGTCATAACTTTCCTTCCAACGAGTAAGCGTCTTTTAAATTCATGGCTGCAGTCACCATCTGCAGTGATTTTGGTGCCCCCCCAAATAAAGTCTGACACTGTTTCCACTGTTTCCCCATTGATTTCCCATGCCTATTCTAACTCAAATCCCAAACTCAAGTCTAACCCAGCTCTAAATTCAATCCTAAATCAATCTCAAGCCTGCCTTCGATTGCATTCCCAGGCAAAGCTGTAGATGACACTAAAACCCTGTTCCTTATCAAAACACGAATCCCAGCCATGAAGCCTAGCCTCAGTTCTAGCTGTAGTTCTATCCTTAATCCCAATGTTAATTCTCATCCCAACCTCAAATCTGACCTCAGCCTCATTCCACCTAACCTCAATCTTAATCTCAGTTCCAGCCTTCTCTCCAACTCTAACAGTAGCTAAAATTCAGAATCCAGTTAAACTCCAGCCCTACACTTCAGTCTAAAGGAACCACAATCTTACTCCTCTCTTTTCAAACTCCCTCTTCCCGGCCCCACCTGTTCACCCCTCCACCTATCATTGCCTTTCCCCATGAGTGGGTCTAGTAACCCACAGGATTGCTATGCCCTTTTCTTGGTCCACTCTGGACTGAGAGTCAGGATGCCTGCTTGTTCTCCACTTAGGCCGTAGCAGCATCACCTAGACCGAATCTTTGTGTTTTTCCAGACCTCTGTTTCCTCATCTGAAAAGTGGGAATAATAATCTGTGCTCTCCAGAGTGTGCAGGCCAATCCCATAATCCTTAAAGTGAATAAGGAAATAAGGACATTTACAGTGTGCAGCTCGCGGGCCCCGGAGCACCCTGTTATTGTTGGGAGTGCAGCTGGGGGGCTGGAATGCAGAGATTCCAGCGTGGACTCCTTGTGCTTCCTTATTGTTCTATCTTATTTTTCCCAGACGGGTGGGCGCTGGCAGCGTCCTCAGCTCCGTGACTCTCTCCAAGACTCTTCCCCATCCCCCTCCTGTGCCCCTGTCAGTGATGGGGTCCTGCCTTTGGAGAGCCTTTGGAGAGGGTTGAATTGTTGAATAAAGCCACTCATCGCTGGGCCCCTACCACTGTGTATGGGGCAGTCCTGGAGTCTAGGAGAGGCCCAAGGCCTGTTCTGGGGCCCCCCACCCCCTGGACCAACGAGCAAGGGCTGGCCCTCCATTTTCTCCCCTGCCCAGCAGGACTTCTCATCCTAGCTCCAACCTGCCCGGAATGGTGGGGGCTTAGTCACCCTGATGACCGTCCACAGCAGGAGGGTCCTTGGTCTCCCTCTGCACAGAAGCAAGGGTGCCATTCTATCCCTAAAAGAAGGGTGTGAAGAGGGGCTTGGTACTACTCAACAGACACTCTGCTGAGGGGTGGACATGTACAATGGCACGCCCCTTCCCCTGCCTTCCTGGTGCTCATTTCCCCAGCAGCCTCTCACCCGCCTGTCCACTCACCTCACTCCGTCTGTACCCGCTGGGCCCTCTCCTTGTAGGCCTCACTGAACTGGTTTTAGTTGTGTGTGGGAGGTGGGGGGCTGGATCCCCTGTAACACACCCAGTTCTGCAGGATCCCCTGCACCTGGGGGTGACCCTGCCTCAGGTATAGGCACAGGGCACAGCTCCAGAGTGGGCAGCCAGGGGAAGACCCTGCTTCCCCACAGACCCCTCCCCTTCTCCTTTCAGCTCAGGAGGCCGGATGCCCTTTGAAATCCTGGGTCCCTTTCATCTGGGGCCTTCCCTCCAGTCCCAGCGTCCCCTTCCCTGGTGCCCTTTCCCACAGGTCTTGGCCTGGGTGGGAGGGGGTCTGCAGGGTCAGGGAAACCAGGAGGGCGTGGGATTTGGAACCCTGCGTGTCAGACACAGTGCCCTGGGGTCAGCGCCAGCCTTTAGCTCCTGGTCACCCTTCCATGCCCAGTCTGGCTTCCCCTTCTTCTTCTCTATTTCCCTGAGGGAAGAGGCAACAAATGAGTGGTGAGGGGTGCTCCGTGGACGCCGTAAAATTGGGCGACTGTTGTCACCCCGAGGATGCGGCCAGGAGGAAGTGGAAGTTTAACAGGTGCCTAATTACAAGTCCCGCTGGCCATCCTGCGCCTCTCTCAGGATAGGGAAGAGCTTGGGGAAGGGCTGGGTGATGCCTAGGTAGGCCACTCTTTGTCACCCTGCTAATTAGGGCTCCTGGGACTCCTCCCCAAGGCGGGGACCAGGCCCCCTCCCTCCTGTAGAAATAACTCTGGCTGCTCCCCAGCAGAGCACTTGCTGCATCTTCCTGGGCCCTCCGCTCCCCTTCCCTCCACCTGTCCCCACACACCCACAGCCGCCGGCCTGCAGCCACCGGCCCCAGGGATCCCAGCCTCGGCGGAGGAAGCACCGAACCTAGAGATATGGGAGTCCGAGGAGCATTCCACCTTCTGCTCGCGTGCCTGAGCCCAGGTATGGGGCTGGGCAGGGGCGGGATGCCCACCTGACGCCAGATGCACAGGAGAAAGGCAATGAGGGGCTCACAGAGGAGCCTGGAAGGTGGGCTCGGGACCCTAGCAGGGTGCTGCCCACCCTCGCCCTGCTGGGCTGCGGTTTGGATTTTGCCAAGGGGACCTCTCCCCAGGAAAGCCCTGCCCTGGAAGGTTTGGGGCATGTGTTCTTGGATGGCTCTTCATTGTGTCCATGAACCTGTGGGGCTCACACACGTTTGGACATGCTGTGAATGGGAGCATAGGGCTCACTGGGAGTTACTATGGGAACTGGGGGTGGGGGCTGAGGAGGAGCCTGGAAAAATCCCTTTTCTATTGGTCTGTGTGCTGTTCTCAGCGGGAGAGCCTCCCACCCACCCCACTTGCCTGAAGAGGCCAGAGCCTTGGGCTGGTGGAGAATGAATGGGCTGATTCCAGCAGGACTGGGCCCCTGCACTGAGAGCTCCAGGGTAGCGCCCAGCCCGTCCAGGGTGAACCTAGGGAGGCGGGGAAGGTGACTCCCAGCCCCCCCTCACTGGGACACACCTGGAGGGCAGGGCTCCGGACTGGACATTGAGGCTGCCTGCCCAGGCTGGGGCAAGTCCTAGCAAGAGCCCATCTATGTGGGCATCAATAGACATGGCTGACATGCTCTCGGGGGTTAGGGTGCAGGCTGAGGGGGCACAGGGGAGGATCTCAGGGAGCGGGGAGCATGTGAGTGCCTGCCTTTCTGGCAGCAAGCCTGCAACACCTTCTCTGTCTGGTGGGAGCTGGCCTGGCTGAGCTTACTGTGGAAGCTGTGCTGTGGGGACCTGGCACATCTCTGTGTCGTGTGTACCTTTTGTGGGGGCTGCCGTTTCTCCCCTCCCTTCCCTTCTCCTCCCTTATCTGCAGAAGGAGGGTTCATGGCTCTGGAAGCAGCTTACAAATTCACAAAGGACTTACAACCTGAGAGTAGACACGGCTATTGAGGCATCTGTCCTCTTCCTTGGCAAGCCTGTTGTGATTTCCCTGCCCCTCCTCCAAGTCTCTGCACCCAACTCTCGCTCTTCCACTCTGGTCTTCTTCCATCCCCCCAGTTTCTCTCTCTTCTCACACTCCCTGGAGGTACTTCCTTAGCACCACAGCTAGAGGAGTGAAGGTGAGACGCCAGGAATGACTTCCCCAGGAGAGTAAGAGGGTGCAGAAAGGCTGGGAAGAGGTTGAGAGAGATTTAGGGAGACTAAAAGGCTAGGGTGAGGCTCCCTGGCCTGGAACAAAGGCAGACACTCTGCCTAGTGCAGGGTGGAGACACTCTCTTTCAGTCAATCCCTCCCTCCCAAGCCCCCTGCCCAGAATACTTACCCTCNCACACAGCCCAAACCTCAGTGAAGGGCGACTGTGGCACACAGCATGGAACTCGTTGCTACCCGACCGTGGAACACAGCCCAGACTTCTGCACGGGGTAACTGCGGCACACAGCCTGGACCTCAGTGAATACTTACCCTCCCGCCCAGCTGGCTCCCAGGGTGTGGAGAGTATTCTCTTGTTGGTCCTTCCCCAGGGCGGAGCCTCTGCACTCCACTGAGTTCTGGCTCATCTCTGGCTTGCCTCAAGCCAGCCCAGGACCTGGCAGATGATGTTAGGATCCTTATCTCAGGAGTGGGGTGGTGTTAGCATGGCCTGGGGCTAGAGAAGGCATCACCAAGTCCCGTTAGAGCCCCAGCAGCTAGTCTGCCTGCTCTGGGTTACCCTGGAGGCTTGAGCAGGGGTTGGGGGCGGGTTCAGGGCATGGCTGATGGCCCAGTTAGGATCCTGAAGGGCAGGTTCAGTGATGCCTGCTGTGGATGTTGAAAGGGCGCCTGCTGGCTCTCTAAGAACCAGACTAAGCTTCTGTAGCTTAGTCTTGAATGAATGCACATGGGGGACTGCCAGTGTATGCAGTGGGTGTATCATCTGGATTAATATGTACCTGTGTTTGTGTGTAGCTGTGTCTGTATGGCTGTGTGTTTGTGTGGATCTGACAGTGTCTGTGTGTATAGGAAGGTGGGACTTCATAGGTAGGTATCTGCATTTTGAAGGTGTGTAAGAGTGTGTCTGTGTTGATGTCTCTGGCTGTGACAGTGTGTAATCCTGTGTGTGTGAGACGCTCTCTAAGTGTGCAGGTGGTCCTGGGAGAGAGCCAGAGAAGCAAAAGCAGGATGAGCAACTGAGACCAGGGGCTGAGATGCCAGAGGACTCGCTGATTCTTACAGAGTGAGCCAGGCTGGCAAGGGGCCGGGGGCAAGGGGGAGCGGAGACTGGGAGGTGGTGTGCGGCCCGCTCAGCCAGGGTTGGGGCCCTTTGGGCACCGCCCCCCCAACTTCGTGTTCCCCTGTAGGTCCAGCCAGGCGGGGTTAGCACTTGCCTGGGGCTTCAGGGCAGGGAGGGAGAGACCAGTCCTGAGCTTCCAGATCCTGGCTCCTCACCGGGCTGACTCAGTGAGGCTCAGGCTGGTAGCAGCAGGAGGGGCCCCAAGTGGAGCGAGCACGTGAAGGTGGTTGTACCTGAGCCACAGGATCACACAGGGGGCAGGACGCAGAGCACGCAATGCTACATGCCTTCATGCAAGGCTCACCCGTCCTATACTAAAGACGACTGCAGCACCATCATTCACTGTCACACATGGACGCAGCCGAGCTCCTGGTCACAGGTACACACAGGCACACACTATCACTCAGAGCCCTTACCCAGCCAGGCACACACTGTCACACGGGCACACAGCTGCAGACATTCACTGTCATACACAGACACACAGAGACTGCCTATTCTTCTGTTCCTTGGGCCGGAAAAGGACTCCAGAGGTCATGGTGTCCATCCTCCTGCCTCTGGACACGACCACTTCACTTGGTCCAGACAGATGTGGCTTTTAACCACCTAGTCGCTTCCATCAGAGCATTTAACAACTCGACGTGCTCCACATGTCTGCACACACAGGCACACACGCGCTCACACCCACAGGTACTGTCATGTAAATACAGAAGCAGACACTCTACCTAGCCATGTGCATAAATCTCCCTGCAGTACACATAAGCAGCCACAAACATTCATAAACACACAGTGTCCATATGTGGACATACCCACACATGCATATATAATCATGCATACACACAAGCATTCATATTTTATTTTAAAATTTAATTATTTTTATTTTGACGGTGCTGGGTCTTCACTGCAGAACATGGGCTTTCTCGAGTTGTGGCACATAGGCTCTAGAGCGTGTTGGCTCAATAGCTGTGGTGCATGGGCTTAGTTGCCTCACAGTGTGTAGGGTCTTAGTTCCTTGACCAGGTATCGCACTCACATCCTCTGCATTGGAGGGCGAATCCTTAACCACTGGACTACCAGAGAAGTCCCATATACAAGCATTCTTAACAACTATATATATACAATATACAAACAGTATAGTTGCAATTCTACACAGTTATAGAATACAGACATGCTAACACAAGTCAGCACAGATATGCATTGATCAAATCATGCACACTCCAAGAGCAGGCCCTACTCCCTGAGGAAACCGCACTGAGGCCCGGGCTGCCACTCACGAGGAATGGTGGAGAGAAGGGAGCTGAAGCTGATCACCCAAAGCCCTGGCCCCGCTCCCCTTATCCCATCTGCCCTGCCTGTATCCTAGCGCTGCTGTCTGCTGTACGGATCAATGGGGATGGCCAGGAGATCCTGTACCTGGCGGAAGGTGACAACGTGAGGCTGGGCTGCCCCTACATCCTGGACCCTGAGGACTACGGTCCTAACGGGCTGGACATTGAGTGGAAGCAGGTCAACTCAGACCCCTCACATCGGGAGAATGTGGTAAGTGCTGGGTACGTGATTCTCCTTACTCCACACTTCGTAGTATTTACTTGTTGGGCAGCTGGCACACTGCAGGGTAAATAAGAAAACCCAGCCCTTGATCTTTCCCCAAGGCTTCTCAGAGAATGGGGCAATGGGGAGGAGCTGTGTAATTTCCAATCAAGCCAGTCAGTCAGGCCACCTCCTCCCACCCAACTCCAAAAGGAAGACAGACATTGTCCTGGCCCGACCTTATACTTCCAGCTCAGATAGACTTTGATTGAGTACCATCCAGCTTCTCTGTGTGCCTGTGGCTTTATTCATCTCATCCCATTTAATCCTCACATGCCCCTGGGAGGTAGCCATTAGGCAGAGTGCCTGACTTCATATGATCTCACACATTCTATTAAAAGTCAGTGGATCAGGCGTTATCATTCCCGTTTTTCATCCAAGAAAGCTGAGTCTCAGGGAGGTTCAGTGAACTACCCCAGACAGCCAATCCACAAGGCGTTCCTTGGCTCTGCCTGTCTCACCATCTCTGTTTCCTTCTCTTCACAGTTCCTTAGTTACCAGGACAAGAGGATCAACCATGGCAACCTCCCCCATCTGCAGCAGAGGGTCCGCTTTGCAGCCTCAGACCCCAGCCAGTACGATGCCTCCATTACCCTCTCGAACCTGCAAGTCTCTGACACAGCCACCTATGAGTGCCGGGTGAAGAAGACCACTGTGGCCACCCGGAGGGTCGTCATCACTGTGCAAGGTATGAGCAGACTCCCCTGGGATCCCCTTCCCTAGACTGCAGAGTCAAGGGTGGCTTGGCCACCCTGAGCCTGGCTCTGCCTCTTGGCTGGGCCTGGCTCACAGCTACCCTCTTCCCTGCAGCGCGGCCTGCGGTGCCCTTGTGCTGGTCTGAGGGCCACTTTACGCATGGCAATGATGTGGTGCTGAAGTGCTTCGCCAATGGGGGCAGCCCACCTCTCACCTACAAGTGGGCCAAGATCAGCGGGCATACTCACCCCTACCGTGCCGGGTCCTACCATTCTCAGCACAGCTTCCACTCTGAGCTCTCCTACCAGGAGTCCTTCCACAGCTCCATCAGTCAAGGTGAGGGGGCCTTGGGAAAGGGGAAGATGGGGATGCTGGGTCCCCCTGGGGCTTCCCTAGCTCATCAGCGGCATCGAATGTGGGAGACTCCTCCTCTGAGCCTGTTCCAGAAGCTGCTACAGAAGGAAGAAGAGAAGGCAAAAGGGGAGAGTCAGTCGAAAGCAGTATGACTAATTCGGAAAGAGTACGGTTTCAGATAGAGCTGGGTTTGCATTCTGGCTGGACCATGACTGGCAGCAAGGCTCAGGCAAGTGGCTTGACCTCTCTGCTGTGGTTTCATTCTACGGTACATGAAAAGGGAATGGTAAGGGCCATCCTCCAAGGGCATATGAGAATTAAAAGGGATGAGGTGTGTAAAGCTGCTGGCACAGAGTGATGCTGACTGGTACTCACAATCAAAGACAATCAGAGCTGGAAGGAACCTTAGAATTCCTCTGGTCTAACCTGGTCCTCACTGTACAAATGAGGAGATCGAGGCTCAGGGAGGGGGCATATTTCCCTAAGGTCAGAGAGTGAAATCATGGTCTCTTTCCTGTTGCTGGGAAAGGGGCCTTCCTTGCCTCTCTTTCAGCAGGGGAAGGTGACTCGCCTGGACACAGTGGGGTGGACTTGTGTGTGTACATACACCCTCCTTCCATGGGCCATCCCGCAGTGGTCTAGGCTGGGGTGAAGCTCTCAAACATCAAGCCCCTTAGCCTCACCATTGCCCTCTGATGCTCCTTCAGTTTCAGGCCTGAACAACGGTGACCTAGTGTTGAAGGACATTTCCTACAAGGATGATGGGCTGTATCAGTGCACAGTGGCCAACCACGTGGGCTACAGCGTGTGTGTGGTGGAGGTGAAGGTCTCAGGTGGGTGCAGGCAATGGCTCCTTGGCTGGGAGGGTTGGATGGGAGGAACCTGGGCTGTATTTTGGAGTCTCAGCAGGATCAGCCTTATGGGTCTCATCAATGCATATAGCTCTGTCAAGAACATGCAAATATGAGGAGTTAACTTGCCTCTCCCCATATGTTCCTCACTGTGTGTCCAAGGGCTCTGAGGCCCCCTGGGTCCCCCATCCTTTTTCACACAGAAGCCTTGTACTTGCCACTCCGGATTCGCCAGGCACCTGCCAGGCTGCAGCAAGCCTGACTAGTCTCTACTTCTCTCCCCAGACACCCGGCGCATAGGAATCATCATCGGCGCAGTGCTGGGCTCTTTGCTCATACTGGGCTGCCTCTTGGTGGGCATCTGGGGGCTCGTCTGCTGCTGCTGCGGGGGCGCCGGGGTCGGCGGCGGCTCCCGCGGTACCTTCGGCTACGGCGGCGGGGTCGGCGGCGGGGTCGGCGGAGGGGCCTGCGGCGACTTGTCTAATGAGATCAGGTAAAACCTGATGCATGCTGCATGCTGCTGCGCGGCAGGGGACCGGCGCCCTGCTCCCTCTCACCCCTGCCTGCCACCGGCCGGCTGGGACCCCCACCCCCACCCTGCCTACCATCGCCACGGAGTGCTGGGACCACAGCATGTCAGCTGGCCACTCAGCGCATGGCTTTTCTCTTTCCTTCTCCTGCCAGTCTTCATGTCTGCTCTCCTGCCCTCCAGCTCCCTCGCGTCTCTGCACCTCTCTGTCTTGTCTAGACTGTAAGCTCCTGGAGGGCAGGGCCTGTATTTACTTTTTCACTTTTCCCTTGTATCGCGTCGGTGAGAATTCTTGGACATGCCTATTTAAGAAGAGTTCATTAATATTAAGAATAGTGCCAATAACTTATATTAGAAACAAACTAGAAATAAAAATAGAACAAGACTAGTAGTGCTAATGATTGCAATGCCCTGGGGATGGAGAAAAAGATGGAGATTAAGAGAGGAGAGATGAGAAGAGAGGAAGAGAGAAGGCAAGGTCAGGGTTAAGGAAGGAAAGAAGGTCAGGGAAAGCAGCTCCTTCTGGATCTCCAAGGTTCCTTTCTATCAGAGCTGGTGGTTCTGCGAAAACATCAGAAGGGGACAGGAGGGCGCCTAGATGGGGCGGCCTGCCCTGCCGTGGGCTGTCCGGACGTGTGTGGACAAGCCCCGTCCGGAGGAGGATGGGGACAGTGGCTTCGGGAAGGCTGCGGAGCCGCGGGTCCAGGAAGGGGCAGAGGGGAGAGTAGGTCGAGGCTGAGGCTGAGGCGAGGGGAGGCGGGGGGAGGCGCGGGAGACGAGAGACTGCCAAGAGCCTCCGGCTCTGCCCAGGCCGTGCCCACGCCGCGCCGCGGAGGAGCCCGCTCACCCGCCCGCCTGTTGTTTTCCACAGAGAGGACGCCGTGGCGCCCGGGTGCAAGGCCAGCGGGCGCGGCAGCCGCGTCGCCCACCTCCTGGGGTACCCGACGCAGAACGTCAGCCACGCCCTGCGCCGCAAGTACGCGCCTCCGCCCTGCGGCGGCCCGGAGGGCGTGGCCCTGGCGGCCCGCCCCGGCCCCGCGGCCGCCGCCTGCGAGGCGGGCCCCTCCCCGGTCTACGTCCAGGTCAAGAGCGCCGAGCCCGCCGGCGGCGCCGCCGAGGGGCCGCGGCCGAGCAAGGACGGCCTGCTGGTGTGAGCGCGCGGCGCCGGGCTGCGCCCTGGCTGGGAGCGGGGCGCGGGGCTCTCTGCTAGCAGCTGGGGACGCGCTCCGGCCGGCGCCGACCTCGGCTGCTCCCGGCCGCGCGGCGGCTGAGGGCTGAGGACGTTTCCCTCGGGAACTGAGTCGAGCGGCGGAGCCTCCTCCTCTAAACGTGGGAGAGGGCGGGACAAGGCAGAGAAAGGCCATGTGGGCCTCTCATCCTCGGAGCCTGCAGGCCCGTGGAGAGGGAGAGAGGAGGAAGTGTCCGAGAGCGCACGAAGCCGGTGGCCGGTTTCCCCAGCCAAGGCAGAGAGCCCCGGGGGCTGGGTGGGTGTGGATCTGGACTGAATTGTGAGTGTGAGATCTGAGATCTGAGGCAGCAGTGTTAGCACAATAAAGAAAATGTAAGACTCGAGACTGAGGTGGCTGTGGTTCCACGGAGGTTTGGGCACGGACGGGGTCAGGGTGGTGGGCCATGCTCAGGGGTAGGGGAGAGGTCGTTGCTTCCTGTTGTCCAGTATCATTTCCTCAACATGTTCCCCTTACCCGCCTTGATCGAGAGCAGTTAGAGCTGGAAGGGGCTGCCTAATCCTACCCTTTCCCTAGGCAGATGGAGAAACGGGGACTCCTCAGGTTTGATTTTCAACCCAGAATCCTGCTTTTCTCTTTTATTCCAGAAATCAAAAGAGAAAACAAGGAACTGGCAGGCATGACCTCCCTGAATATTCCCTGACCATTCTCAGCATCTTTCTTCCTTCTCTTTCCTACCAAATCCTGACTTCCTGATCTCTCCCAGATGTATGCCATCGTTTTCAACAACTAGGAAGGGTTTCAGAGTCTTTCTGGGGTAGAAAGACTAAATTCATCTAACCTAACCCCCTTTTTAATGGAAAAGGGATTGACATTTATCGGGCACCCTCTGAATGCCAGGTGCTTTCTGATATTTCGTCTTATTTAATCCTGTGAGATTCAGTATCCCATTATATAGATGAAGCAACTGAGGCTCAGAGGTATTAAGTATCTTAACCAAGGTCACAGGTAATAACAGGCGTGTTTGACTCTCAGACATCATGCTGTTTCCCTGACGTTTGAATTCCTTCTTCTACATTCCTGACAAAAAGACATTTCAACCTCTTCTTGGATACCTGCGGTGGCACCTCCCAAATCAGTCCCTTTGGCCTCTGCCTGTCAGAGATCTCTTTCTCCTGTTGAACTCAAATTGGGTCCCCGCACTGTTTTTATCTCTTGGTCCAAGTGCTCTCTTAGTGAGCCCTCAGCATCACATTCTCAATTGAGCTGCCTCTAATGGACCAAGTGGCTGTACTCCACACTGGATGATTGCAACAGGCGCACGACTGGATCTGTGCCTGGTTTAGGGGTTGAGCGTCTTCTGAGGAGAATAGTACTTCAAGGTCACTCTGCTCTACCTGCTTCTGCCCAGCCACCTGCCTCTGAGAGCATAGCACTTCCTTTTCTTTGTCTTTTTTTTTTTGGCCCCTTTTTCTTAAGGAGACGCTGGGCTCCTGAAGTTTTTCTGCTTCTACCCTGTTGCCATGTGAACTGTGGGGAATGGATGGACCTCAGCGTTTGTTGATAGAGGAAGCTCTGAAACCTTGCTTGGTTGTACATAACTAAGAAACCCTTCTTGTTGGCTTGGGTACTTGCAAAAGGGTAATGGCATCTCTGGTTCTGCCTTGATAGAGTCTGGGGAGAGAAAGGAGAGATGATGACAGGGGCGACGCCGTGATCACGAAGGTGGTTTTCCCAGGGCAAGGCTCACCCATTGCACTCTGGATGTGCTGCACCTGTGATTTACTCAAATGTGGGAAACTTGATGGCATAATTTGTGCTAGTGGGGGGACTGCATTCACACTTTCTCCTGAAGAAAAACAAAAGAAAGGAGAGATGATCGTGGAACAGAGGGAGCCAGGGAGAGATGTCTTAGAGTGGGGGTGGGGGGGTGGAGGTGGGGATTCTTGAGGGTGGAT